>JAMXBD010002926.1:0-152688 GCA_024138025.1 Combretum micranthum
CCTTATAGCTATAAAATCAATGTATAGTGATTGGCTCTTTTTGTAATAAGAAATGGTGACCTTGCAAGCCTTTTGTCAAACCAACTATTTTCACTATATTTATACAAAATAATTGAAAGGAATTTGGACTTTCTTGTATCAACTAGATATACTTAAATATCATGAAATTGTCGTTTTCAATTAAATTATGTCAACATACAAACCTTGTCATAGTTCAACCCTACATAGGGTTATTTTATTAGTATTTTTTTAAATTAATGTCTCTTTCCTTGTCACTCTATTGGTAAGACTTGATTTTCTACATGGGCATGTAGGTACAATTAAAATTCAATGAATTTACTAGTTTTGATGATTGATGAAATTTTCTTTCTTTTATATTCTTATGATTGTGTTAAGGTTGGCACTACAACCATATGATCTAAAAGCTTTAGATCAAATAGTTGTGGCACTAACCTTAATACAATATCAGAGGAGGAGATTAGAAGGTTGGATCCCTATGTACCATTACAACCCTATTAAAATATATATGTTAGCTTTAGTAAAAAATCAGTCCTTTTCACAAGTAAAAGGAATGTTAAAATAAATATAATAACTCATGCTATATCGAAACTTAAGCTTTTAAATCAGATGTTTGTAGCGCTAACCTTAACAAGTTGAAATAAATTTAAAGGTTTTAATGTACAATATATTCAACTTTTATTAAAAGATGCCATTCAAAATGAAGCTATCACAAAGGTCAATGCACAGATTTGATAAAATACTGAACTTCTGTCAAATTGATTATCTTCCTAATGCAAAATAGCAACTTGCAAAGTCAAATGTTTATTCGGACCATTTTTATGTGCTTTACGATAATAGAGCACATAACACTCGGGATAAGCTATTAACTCCAACTAATAAAAATAAGTTGAATAGATTTTGTTAAGGTTGGTACAACATGCAAATGTTATGACTAATGTAAATTTTTTTATTTGATGAAGAAATGTCTTGATCATAACGAAATATCAACTATGATCACCATTTAATTGATAATATTGAAACGGTAGTCTTACATGTGATTTATGTTGAAAACTGCAGACGTGGATGGGAGTGTGCCCCTTTGGGAAGCAATCTTAGGGGGTCATGAACACATAATTAAGTTGCTGTTAGATAATGGAGCAGATTTAAGCATAGGTGATGTTGGTAAATATTCATGTACCGCAGCAGAACAGAATAACTTGAATTTACTCAAGGAGATAGTTCTGTGTGGAGGTGATGTCACTTGTTCAACAAACCGATGGAAACACAGCACTCCATTGCTGTTTCTGAAGACAACATAGAGATCGTCAAATTTTTGTTAGACCAAGGAGCTGATATCGACAAACCGGACATTCATGGTTGGACCCCTAGAGAATTAGCAGATCAACAAGGACATGAGGAGCTAAGTCTCTTTTCCAATCCTACAAAGAGGCCAAACTCAATCCGTAATTGCCATTCCCGAGAAAGAGAGACAGCAAGGAACTCGTTTCCTAGGTCGATTCACAGTGAGCCAGCAATGCGCCAATTATCGCGACAAGGCTCAATAGATGGTTCCTGGAGTCAAAGTCGCCCGAGGAGGAGAAGCAGCAACTTCCATAACTCTCTTTTTGGGGTAATGTCTGCTGCTCAAAATGGTGAAAAGGACATGCTTTTCACAATTGATCAGAATAACAGCACTAGCAATATTGGGATCGGCCCTCTTAGAGTCACCATCAGTTGTCCTGAAATTGAGAGAAATTTCAGGAAAGCTTGTCGTTCTTCCACAAACTTTGCAAGAGCTATATGATCTTGGTGCAAAGAAATTCGGGTAGTGCCTGCCAAAATCCTAGCAAGTTTTGGAGCTGAAATTGATGATATACGGGTAATTAGAGATAATGACCATCTTGTTTTTGTGTGTGATACTGCTAGTGAAAAAAAATTATAGCCAATTTTCCAAGAATAAGTCTAATAGAAAGCTAATTTTCACCCTTTGTTTTTTTTTTTTTTTTTTTTAAACCAGATCTTGCTTACTTTCCATGTGATAATCCAACAAAAAGTCTTGGGTTTACAAGTGAGCAAAGCTTTTTCAATTTTTAATTTTCTCCCTTCTTTTTTTAGAAAGTAAGATAGAATTTCAAATATATGAAAGTTGTAAAGCCCTTTTCGTGTATATAATATAATCATTTTTCTTCTATTGATACGGCAAGTTAAATCTCAGTAGTTAATACTTAATATACGCTCAAGACTATTAATATCCCACGTGTAGGCGGTCTATTATGTACTTAAACCTTTCTCGGGGTCACCACCTTCTATTTCCAGTAAAATTTATAATTGGCCAGCGGAAATTTCGGAAGCCATTTGGAAGATCGATAGGGGGCAAGACTTGAGGAAAGAGAAGTTTAGCAACTTGAGACATGGATGTCAATACATTTCATGTACATAAATAATTGTATAGTTTAATAATATTGTAGTCAATGCAATCAGAGAACTTAAAGGAATAGTTTTTAATTTTTATATTCTTGGAGACAGGATTCATGTTAGTTCGCCGTCCAAAAATGGCATAGTTCATATGATGTTTTGTGACCCAAAATGCAAGAGCCAACGTAGTCTGATAAATATTATAAGTCGAGCTATATATATATATATAATCTGTTCTTGTTTTAATTTCGATATTTAATATATTGACTAATTTATATCATATAATGATTAGCAATCTAATTAAATTTGACTAATTAATATCGTATATGGTTAGAGATCTATTTTAAATATGATAAATCTATAGAAGAAATGATTGCATAAGGATCCATATATTTTGTGAAGATAACAATTGATGGGGGTGAAGGTCCGGAGATTTTGGTTATTTTAGCAATAAATGTTGCTTCCTTAGAAAGAATTCTTCAAACTTGCTTCGTGATCTGTCAAATTAGAATAAGTAGAGTAAAGATAAGTTCACTTTTATTTGATTTGTCAAGTATTTGTCTTGTAATAAGGTGGATTGTGACACATATATATGTACCTTGGTCATATTGGTACCCCACATAAGCATGCTTGATGTTGGCAAAAAGTTTAGAAGCATGCCTTAGTACTTCATTTGATTTGCGGAATTGCAACTCCATGAAAACACTATTTTAACTTAGAAGATATTATAGTTTCGTTTCGGAACTAATCTTGCATTACATTCCACAAAACCCTAGTCAACCTCAATCTAACAGCCATCACCCTTGTCTACCCCCTCATAAGCAATCACTTGACCTATGCTTCATATGATGATTGGCACTATTGACCTTTGCACAGTAAGATCATGGATGGGAGTAAATAAGTCAAATTATTCTTGAGTTACTTGAACTCGACAAGATAATCATTCGAATTCAATTCAAGAATAGTGAAATCAACCTCAAGTTAGAGCTACTCTAGTAATCTAAATTGAACTCGAGTCGAATTTAAGTATTAATATTATTTTAGTAAATAGAGTTTAATCAATCACAATGCTATTTCGAATTTCGAATCAAGTTTAACTCGAAATTCTAAATTTAATCAAATTTGAATCAACCTAGAATTTGAAATTTTGTGTTAAATTCAAAATGATCAAAACCAACACCATACCGCTTCAACTTATAACCCTACCACAAATGTAGATTGCACCACCCTAAGTCATGCTCGGGTCCAAGCAATGACTACATTATCTAACCTCCATTACAACCAAATTGCCGTCTAGCATCTATACTAATTGGCAATCTAATTGAATGGGGTGATATATCAATGGTTTGACCACCAACGTTTGACATACTAACAATTCGGGTTGTGGTGTCTTAGTCGTGATTTAGTGAGCTAGATGAGGTAATGATTTCAGTAAGTTTAGGTTATGGTTAAAAAGATAACAACATTTTGGTTACAGCTTTGAGGTTAAAAAAAAATGAAAAAAAGAAAAAAATTCATCTATTGTTTGTTCTGATTAAATGCAATTGGAGTTCTATAGAATTCTCCTTCGGAATCAAACTTTTTGTTTTCCAATTTTCTAATAGAATTTTATTCTTCCATTTTTTTATAGTATGATTGGCAAAAAAAAAAAAAAATACAAGTATGAGCCAAGAGTTATAATTTGCATAGCAATGTACTCTTGTATTTATTTATTTAGTGCCATGATGCACAGTCCTATATAATTTCATGGATGTCAAATGATAACAAAATCCAAATAATAATAAAATTATTTTGATTAATTGACATGTCATTAATCATTTCAGAAACCATTTTATAATAGAAAAGGACAATTGTCCCTAGCAAAACATGTTTAGCCAACTAAAAGGTCCTTGTTTAGATGAGACCATAAAGGTGGAATTAGCAAGTGTACCAGATAGACACGAGATTTGGGAAGCTTTAAAATCTATAAGATCCAATGAAACCCTAAGCACAGATGGTTTGCATGCAGGCTTTTTCAAGCATTGTTGGGAAACAGTAGGGGACTCCATCATTAGGATTGTTCAAGATTGTTTTAGTAAAGGGATCGTAATGCTTGAATTGAATAAAACGATGATAGTTCTAATCCTAAAGAAGCAAGAAGCAAAGCACCTAAAGGAGTTTTGTCACGCTCCGAGGGGTAATCTAAACGTGAGAATCCGCCGTACACAATATTAAAGCCTAAGAACGATTATCTTAGTCATACAAAGGCTTCCATATCATGTACAAGGCGTACATCACAACCAAGAACATATATCGGAGTAGCACAATTTACATTGATAACGATCAAGTAACAAGACAAAAAGAATACTTATCATAAAATATAAACATGATTTATTACAATTCTTAGGGGCATACCCCGCTATTGTCTTCAAGTCAAAATAAATACACTTCTTAAAAATTTCCAAAACACTAATATAGTATGCATTACATATAAAGAATTTATAAAATATCTTTTACTATGTTTCCATCACCTCCATAAGAGTTTAAAATCCTTCCATGACTTCCTTAGTGCATGTTCTTTGAATAGAGCCATGAGTATACCTGTTTCAATACAAATCTATAGGAGTATAAGCTACAACTAGCTTCGTGAGGTATTCCTTTTCATTTGCACTATGATTTCAAACAAGTTCAATTAAATTTTCATGCATATGCTATGCACACAATGCAACAATCACGTGATTACACAAATATATATAGTTATCCGGAAACCATATATAGAACAGATTTACCCCTCCGTATGAAAGGTTAGGGAATTATTGATGAAGATCCTCGATCTTCTATGCTAGTCCCCAGGCCCTTGCCAAAGCGTTCGGTTGGCTTGGCTCGATTCAGCTCGGCTCGGCTCGACTCGGAACCTAGAGTCGTATTTCTCGAGCAATTTGGATTCTCTACGAAGGAACATGGCCAGTGTCCTAGCACGATAACAGCCAATCCAACTTACGCGTAGGAGTAGCAGCCTTCCGAAAGAAATGTGACTCAACGGATGCTATGTGTGAGCGTTTTATTTTTCTTAAGCCAAACTTTATTAAGGTTTATTAGGGGGGTGATCAATCAATTTAGCAAACAATAAGCAACCATACAAGTAAGTAAACAAAACACTTAAATAGGCAGTTTGAAGTTGCGATATTCGTAAATTTCATTCCATCACATAGGCATAGAATCACATATATCTATTTATAAATATATATATATATATATATCCTGGAATTCCCCATAAATATCCATTTTTATCTTCCCTTAGCATACTAATGCCACTACTTTACAAGCACAAGTAAGTAACGAAATTAAGATGAATAATTCACTCATCCATTTCATAATCTTCTTAGTCATAGTAATCAGGAAGAGAAATCTCGTATTCCTCGTCACCTGGTTAAAGGAAATACCCAGGATGAGTATTTCGTAGAAATTCTACTTAAACTTTCTTATTCTATTTTACTATGTAAGTCAAAATCGCATGGAATGAAATTCCAACTTAAAATGCCATAACTTGCTCATTTTAACTTGGAATTTCACATATTATATACCGATTTCTACCTACTTGAAAAGATCCATCAATTTCTAAGGTTATTCCCTACATATAAGGTCATTTGGGCTGCTAAACACCTCAGTGCATATTCAAAACGAATATTTACAGATTTTGCGAAACAATTTTTCTATTCAACTTCATTCAAAAATTCTTTGGTAAAAAAAATATATATATATATATATGATTGAAAAATCCTTTGAGTATATAGATAAGCTCACTTTATATGCAAAATTCTAATGGTAGTGTCTCAACAATTTATTTCATAAAACAATTCATTTTGAAGTGTTAAAACTTAACTTGACAAATTTCTCTTCAAGTATTTTGAAAAAACTTTATATTTTCCTAGATTATTATATCCTTATTTTATTTTCCTCATTCCTTTTTCCAAAACAAGTAAATTTTCCTTTAACTTTGGTCTTTTATAATTTTTACTTCTAATGATAAAAGATCAAAGTTATCAAAAGGTTTATTAAGTTATTGATAATCTATTTATAAATTTGTATTTAGAATGGTTTTAGAAAATGAGTCTTTTCTTATATATATATATATATATAATATACATATTTCTTGTTTAAAATATAGTTCTTATTTTTCAAAACTTGGTCTTTTATTTCCTCTACAAATTTTATTTGAAAAGAATCCTCTTTATTGATAAGATCCTTTGTTTTTCATCTTATCATATTTATAGTCTTTGAAAATAAGTTCCTTCTTTAGAAACTTGAAAATCATTATTTTTCTAAGTGGGTTTATAACTTTATGGGTTGATTTTATCTTAACGTTGAAAACTAGTTTGCTTCTTGGTTTTGTTATGGAGTTGAAAAGAGTTTAATCTTAAGTTTTTTGTGAAAACTTTGAATACCAATAAATTATTTTAATAAAACTTAGGTTACCATATTATGAAAAGAAAGTATTTATTTCTTATATTTTCTTGGTAAAGCTATCTTCATTATTTGAGAAAACTTATATTATTCCATTTTTATGTTGTTGATAATAACTCTATTATTTAATGACAAGTCACATAATAGAAAACTTAGTTTCAAATTCCTTTATTAAAGAAAAATTCTACTTTTAAATTTAGTTGAGACAATATCATTATGTAGATGCATGTATTATGAGCATGTAGTATGTAGATGATGAAAATATGAGATAAGAAGCAAGATAATATTAGTAAGCAATATAGAAATAATAAGCAAGATATTATAGTCAAGCATTAGGAACCTTATCTTCATCAAGATAACCCGGTCATGTATTGGGAGCCTTAGCTTTATCAAGGCATCCCGTGATTAAGAATAGAATAGTCCTAAAAAGAAAAAGAAAAAGAAAAAGCAATAATAATAATAATAAGAGCATTAATAGTAAAAACAAGTTAGGAAGAGTTAGTGAGCATTAGGCTCTAAAAATATATAGGTATTCATATACTTAGTAATATATATATAGAGTTAGATTAGAAGCATAATAATAACAATAATAATAACAAATAATAACATTAATAACAACATATATAAAAGCATAATAACAAAATAATAAAATAGGAATTTCATGTGTAAGAATAAAACATGAACATGTTATTGCTTTTACTACTCATGTGAGTTTCAAAACAACACCATAGTCATGTTAAGTTACATGACATGGATAAACTAAATGGTTGGAAGAAGTTTATCTAAAGTGTTTATGTGGTATGAAAATGGTGGATAAATGAGATATTATGTGTTTGATGATATGTGGTAGATGGTTTGTGTTTAAAGAAGGATTTTTGTGAGAAATTGATTAAAGAGAGTTTTGGTGGTGAAGAATTTTGTGGAGAGAGTTTAAAAGTGAATTTGAGAGAGTTTTCTTATGTGTAATAAAATAAATTAAAAAGAAAAAAAAAAGGGGGGGGGGGGGGGGGGGGGGTGGGATGGTATAAAAGGGGCATCGGCCATGTAAAGAGAAGGGAGGAGAGAGATAAAATTTGTATTTTTTTGTAAGAAAATAATTAATATGCAAGATATAATTTGATTAGAGATGTATTGGAAAGTAAAAAATAGAAAAATAGATATATAGGTGGTAAGAATAGATAGTTAAAAAAAGTAGAGATAGATGAATAGTAATGAATAGTAAGATAAGACAATGAATAGTAGACTAGATAAATAAAATACCGGTAGTAATAAAAATACGCATATAAATGTGATATCTGTAATTTTTAGTTACCAAAAAATTCTAAAACTAATATTTTTAAAAACCTTATATTTTTACGAGACAATTGGTATTGTTGGAATATTTTTTCCACCCGTTGTACCGGGGAACAGTTTTTAAAAACTGATCCCATTCTGATCCGAAAGACGCTAGAAATTTGCGAATTTGATAATTTTAAGCTTTTATATATTATTACAAACTATTATGAATAATTATTTCCATTTCGTTATTAAGGGTTTAAGAGCGCGGGATTGCTGGATCTTAAACACTAGGGTTTGTTTTAAGCTTTGTTAACTTTTAGGATTCCGGTTTGACTTCCGGCTTGTTGATTTTATTTGTATGATTATAAAATTTTGAGGTTTTATCCATATTATATTTTTACTTCAATATCTATGGTTTATTTTATTTTATTTATGATTATTCAATATTTTTCAGTTCTTGGAATCATTTAACCAAGTCTAGGGTAATGTGTTGACTCAGTTTGACTTTTAGTGAAGATTGAAATTTTTTATTCTAAAATTCACCGAAGGATTTAAGGTCTTAGTATTTTGTTGTCGAGCGTTGTTTGGATATACCATCTTAATTTGCGGATAGATGATTTGATTGGTGTACGGATGTTGAATCTTTCTATTGTTGAAATTTCCATTTTGTTTTGAGGGTTCTCTTTTTCTCAAGGTTAAGAATTTTCGTATTTGACCTTATTTAGAATTTGGTTTTAACTTGGATCGATTTTCAGAGCCTTGGTTTTGGTGTTAGACTTCTAGGATTATTTTCTAGGAATTATGAAAATTTCAGGGGTTTACAAGTTTCGCCTTATTAGTCTATGTAAAACAATTTATAAAATTTTGACAAAAATTCTTATATAATGGCTTAGGCCATTCCTTGATAAAAATCATCAGTCTAACACAATCTAGCTTCAATCGAGTAGATCACATCAGATAATGTTATATTTATGCAGGAGCTGATATATAAATGTGCTTATAAGAAGGGTAAAGGCAATTGGATGATAATGAAACTCAATATGGAGAAGGCCTACGACAGACTAGAGTGGGAGGCGATCAGAAAGGCGAGGAAACTCTAAATACGTTGCAAAATTGGATTAGACTCATAGGCTCATGTTAATCATCAATATCTTTCTCTATCATTATTAATCGAGAACTTCATATGAGTTTACCAGCTCTAAAGGAATCCACCAAACTTATCCGATGTCACCATATATTTTCATTATGACTATGGAGTTACTAAGTAGATGGGTCCAGGCTGTTGTAAACGTGCAGTAGTGGAAGCCAATCCGTATAAGAGAAGTAGATATGGAGTTCTCACATGTTTTCTTTGCAGAAGACCTACTACTCATGGGGGAAGTGTCACAAGAGAACACGAAATTGGTGATTGATTTGATGAATTTATTTGGTTCATTTACTGGACAAAAGATAAATCTTGAGGAATCGAGGTTAATTTTTTAAAAATTTTCTCGAAGGAAATCAAAGATGTTATTAGTAATGATGTTTGCATCAAATCTATTGATAAACAAGGCACTTATCTTGGCTTCAGCCTGGATAAACAAGGTAATTTAAGTAAAGATTTAATGGAGCAAATTTTGAATAAACTAAGAAGGGTGCTAACTAGCTGGAAGTCAAAACTCCTATCTCTTGCAGGAAGACATGTACCGATTAAATCCACTTCGAAGGGTGTTATAGGATACTACATGCAAGCTACTTACATTCCAAAAGGAGCTTTGGCAAAAGCTGAAAAAATAACTAGAGACTTCTTGTGGGGTAATAATGAAAGACAAAAAAGACAAGAGATAAATGGTGGTTTAGGAATATGGGACCTTAAAAGAAGAAATCAAGTTGTTTAGCTAAGGTCAACTGGAAAATGAAAACAAAGCATCTAATTTGGACTGAAATGGTGAGGAAGAAAGTTGAGAATCTCAACAAGAAGGGGATTTGCTCTGATGTAAGACCTTAAAAAAGGCAGTAGCTATGAATCCTTAGGTGGAGAAACATACGAGCTGCAGATTGAGAAATGGTAGATCTTGTAATTTCTAGACATCCAATTGGACGATTCATGGTGCTCTAATAAATTTCATTTATGGAACTTTTACAAAAAGGATGTTTGAAGCTAAGGTTGTTGATTTTCGGAATGATGCGGATGAATGGAACAAGGAGGAAATTGGATATCCATTGGATAATGATATTAAATCTAAGCTAGTAACTCATTTACTAGTGCACGAGGATGTGGGAGACACTTGGGTTTGGAAGGAGGATCTCACTGGGGAAGTCACAATGAAGTCAACTTAAGAACGCTTGCTTAAAGAAACCAGACATGAAGGAAAGCAAAGGTCATGTGAATGGATCTGGAGAATGAATACTTATCCTAAAATAATATTTCTACTTTGGAGATGTTACAAAGAGTGCCTGCCTACAAGATCCAGATTATTTAAACAAGGTTTGAACATATCTCAGATTTGTCTAATGTGTGAGGAGGAAACCAAGAATATTGAACATTTGTTCATGAAATGTAAATTGTCCAAGGAAAATTGCACCTTTTAAATAACTCCAATGAATTTAAATCATCCTTTAATTTGACACCACAAGAGTGGTTAGAATTTAATGCCAAAAGATGTAGAGTGAAAAAAGGCAACAACAAATACACCCTGGGACACTATCTTCGGCTTCGCCCTCTAGAATTTATGGAAAGCACGCAATAGGAAAATTTTTAACAACACAATGTCTACACATGATTGACATGTAGCTGTTCATATAGGAGCAAATGAAATCCGGGCCACAACCTTTTTAAACAAACACAGATCCAATATTCATTCTGATCCGATCCCATGGAATGCACCAACAAATGACATCTTAAAAATCAACGTTGATGCAGCCTTTGATGATGATTCCAAATGAAGTGGAGTTGTTGGATGTTTTAGAAAAGCATATGGCACATGCAAAGATGGTTTTGGGAAGATCATCAACACCAACTTCCCACTCGAAGCCAAACTTTGGAGTATTTATTGGGCTCTACATTCATCACAGAACATATAAGGTTATAAGATCATTATAGAAACAAATTGCTTGGAAGCCACTAGATGGTTGTTTGCTTCAAACATATCATTGGATTTTCTATCAAACTTTGTGGTTCTTTGTAGGCAAATGATCGACTTGACCCTGTCAGTCCACTTATCTTGGACACCTAGACAGTCCAATGTGATTTCGAATGAAATGGCTCAAGGATGCTCACGTTCTAGGCAAGATTTTTGGTTCTCCAATTCCATTTCAGATAAAATTTTTCAGTTCTTCCCTCTAGTGGTTAAAGAGCTCCTGTTGATGTCTCACATTTCTATTACTAGTCATCCTTATGCAAACTTTATAGATGCCGGTTAATTCTGCTTTCTTGTACTCGAAACTCCATGGTTTTTTAAATGAATAGTTAATGCTCTTTTTACCACAGAAGAAAAAAAAAAAATGCCGTCGTAAATGTTGTGAAATTGAATTCGTGAGACTTTGCTGTAATTACCAATTTATTGGGCAATGTATTAAGCCATGATGCCATTATTCATTACTTTTAGGGTCCTTCTTGGGTTATTGCTTGATAGTGGGGTCTTATAAGTTAACAGATAAGGCTGGATAGCTCTTGCATCCGAAAAGAAACTTGGACCATATCTTTTCATTCCCTGTGGTTCTTGGAACTTTTCAATAAATTAATTTTTTATGATAGGTAAAGAAGCCCATGGAGGTGATTATATCTTTTTAAACCTCGTATAATGTTCCTTGGCCCATGGCTATACAATGTTATTCGTTTATTATCTTCTTATTCCAGAAACAGATAATATATTTTTTTTTTTTTTGGCCAATGATAAATATTAGTTAAAAACATAATATTATTGAAAAGAGCATATTATATATCGCATGAATACTTATGCATTTAGTGATAGGCATTATGAAATTTCTTTTTTAATTGAAAATAAAAATCAATAGCGATAATTAATTATGATGAGAATCGGTAGATAGATAAGGAGATCGTAGAATTTCTTAAACTTTTAAACTTTCGTATAGCAATTATTATTGTTGTTGTTGTTGTTTTTGTGTTTTCTAAAGATTATACACCATATAAGTGGCTAAAAGAAACCAATAATCTTATGAGATAGTGACATTATCACTAGTTTTACTAAGATAAACCAGGTTCTACTCTCATTCCCTATTACAATGGCTTAAAAAAAGAAAAAATGGTTTAAAAATCGAAAATTTCGGGATATCTTAATGTAGAAATCTCCTCGCTGAATTGAAAGCTTAATTTCAATTTAATTGAACATTTACCTTTTCGATTGGAGCAAATTGTTTTCCCAACCGTATGAAATATATAGACAAATCAGTTCACAAATGAATAACCATCCTTCTAATACTCAACTGGATTTATCCTAGTGGATACTAAGTAAATATGTAGCAATATAAGATTGGCATGGACTTAATCACGATCGTGTTCCATACCTTTAGATTTATATTAACACTTCACATAAAAATGTTGAAAATGGGAACTTGTTTGCTGCTACATAAGACTATAATGAGTTGTTGCAAGTGCTGGTGATCTGATAAGATGATGAATGGTTGTCGAATTTTGAACTAATGACGACACTTTGAATAGTACGCTTGTTTTATTTATTTGATCAAACGAATTAGTGTAGTTTCTAATTTATATGTTGAGATTAGTAAAAATATACTCAAAATAAATTATAAATCATGTACAGAGATCCTCTGCACTTCTTAAGTATGATTTCATACTTAGAAAACTTTTAAAAGTAAATGTCACTAATGGTAGCTAAATTTTAAAAAATATACAATAGATTACGAACTTTGAAATTGATCAATTTAGTACCTGAATTTTTCAATTTTAAAGTTTTTCAAGTATTTAATTGATTAATTTGAAAATTTAGGTATTAAATTGATCAATTTTAAAGTTTGTATACCTAATTATCAATGGTCTTATAGCCTAATGATGTATCTTCTAGTCTCTCACGTGTAATTGGCCAAAAAGAAAAAATGTTTATGGACCTAATTGCATATTTTATCAAAGTTCAAGACATTATCTCAACTTTTAATCTCTAGATCATGCTAAACCTCCCAATATCATTACTAAAAGAACAAGGGATATGCCAAAAAAAACAAAAAAAGATTAAACTATGAACTGAACTGGATCAAATCAAACTGCACCAAAATTTTGGCTCTATTTTGAAACTGTTTGGTTTGCAATTCGTTTCAGTGAAGAGTAAATGGTTCGTAGTTCAATTCAGGACCCTGAGCCGAACCGAACTATTATAAATAGTTAAAAAGAATTAGAATTTTTTTTTCTCATAATTGTTTTACAAAAAAAAATATTTATTTTTAAAAATTTTCATTTATATGTGTATCATTCATGAGAATATAGAAGAAATCATATCATATTTCAATTGTTGTGGTATGCCTACAAATAAGATAATTTTCAGATTTTAGCATCTAGTGTTCTAAACATTCCTTTTTATTTTTGCTAACGAATTAATCAACTTCTCTTATTAGTTACTTATTAGCTTATATAATTAATAATGTATTGATTAGAAGTATACAACAAATTAAGTTTGCACCTTTTATTGGGATATCATATTCTTATATTATCGAGTCTCGTATATCGTTATAGTTTAATACGATTATAATTTTATAATATATAAATCTCTTCACCACTATAAGTTTTACATATTTATTTAGGTAAATAATTAGTATTAAATATTATTTTTATATTTGCATTAGTTATATGAAATATGCAATTGAAGTTTTTTATAAAATTTATTTTAATTTTAAAACTAAAAAGCGATTTGAACCACAAACTGAACCATTTTTTTATTTGAAAAATTTATGAACCGAACTATATGTTTAAGTTTAATTTTAAAAAAAAAAAAACAAACCATATTAATATAGTTTGATTCTATTTGGTTCAAGGGGCGAACAAGACCTAACCGTATTTTTTTGTTTTAAAAATAAAAATTAATTTTTATTTAAATGAATAAGATATATTTTTTAGAACATTTTCCTTGAAAAGATATGAATTTCGCTTCTCAAATCTTGTTTACCATTCTCCATCTTCACATAATTATAATTAAACAAAAAAGAAGAACATTTATGAAAGCACCATTGCTCAAAATAAAATAGAATAGAGATTTCTTCCAACCCTAAATTTCAAATATACTCATTAAATATAAAAAAACACAAATTAATTAAGTATAACATTGTTAAAAAAAAAAGATAAAGATAATAAGCTTGCTATAGTTAAACCTCTATGAAATATTTATGTTGAGACCAATAAAAAGATTATTAATTTATCGATAAATGAATAATTTATGGATAAATGAATATTTATTAATTTACAAAGATTTTTTATTTTTTTGGCACATTTTTTCCAAATTTTACATATAACTTATCAATAAAAACTAAAAATAAGTATGGACAGGTTACTATATGGTGTATATATAAAAAATTTCAAAAGTCATAATGCACAAATATAAAATGAAATAATAAATTTTATAGACGTAAAAAACTATAAAATTGTGGTAAATTTTAAAAATTAGAATGTACGCCTACATAGGACAAAGAGTTTTTCAGAGTTAATGCTTTTGAATATAAAAATTATAAAATAATAAAAGTAATTTAGTAAAACTTTATTATAAACTTTATAAAAATTTTTTATAATTTAATAATTATTAATTTATTTTTCGTTGACCTTAAAATTTTTTTAATATATTGGTTCAAGTAGGAATCAAAAGAAATTATTATCTAATCGAGATTATTAATTTATCGAATATTCAGTTATGGATGTGTAACTACATAAAGGACTGGTGTTTAAAAGAGTGCCGTGTATTTGCTAATAATCTTTGGAGAGAGCGAGAGAGTTTTATTTTAGTTTACGTACATGCACCCAATTAAAGATTTCCCCCTATTTGCTACTTCTTTCTCGGTCAAGACATGGTTTTATACAGCTACGTAGATTTGAATGAATCAAAGCAATAAAAACGAAGAAGAAAACAAAAACGGATTTTGGAACAAACCTCACATAAAAACAGACGCCTAGTCTCTTTCGATAGTCTATTTTTTTATCTGTATTTATATTATATATATTTTATATTAGTTTAATTTATTTGATCGATTTATGAGTAAAAATATTTATTTTTTATCGATATTTATTTTTTATATATAACTTGTTTAAAAATTATAAAAAGATGGGAAACAAATATACCTAAATTGGGTATCGTACTGACTATGACATTAGAATTCCGGAATACATTTTTCGAGATTTTATTGTTGTATTACCCCCACCATTCTTTTTGGAATAATTTACCCCACCATTCACATGTTGATCTTTCTTGTGGAGACCAGCTGGAAAGCCTCATGCTAATTTCTGACTATAGTTTGGAGTTTGGTAGTATATGCAAGCTAACGTGTTGACTATATATTTACGTTCCTATTGCTCTTTTTTGACCAAAACTGCTTTTTCTTGGCTTTATCGTCTACCCATTTCATATCTATTTTCTGCATCATCTAAAACGATTAAATTTCCATAATACACAAGTTTGTTTTCTTCTCTTTTTAAGACTTGGTTGTCTTTATGGTGAGTTTCCACTCACATGCATCAACCGAAATTTTGAATTTTGATGATGTGCGATTGTTTGGACAATCTTATTATGCACGTAAGAAATAATATAGAATGAAAAAAAAAAATTAGAAAAGAAAATGCTTGTAGCAAATGATTAATGAAATATCGATTTTAGTATGTAAAAATAGTTTGGAATAGAATGAGTGATAGAATGATAATTATATTCTTACATTTAAAAAATCTCCATCAAACATAATAGAATGTGATAAGTATATTGTCATTTATCATAACTGCTTTTAGTTATAACATACATAATAAATATAGTAATGAGGTGGAAGCAATAGCGAATAGTTATGTATTAAAATGAGACAGAAACGGTCAGTTATAGTTTCGTGATTTCAAATTTATAGCAAATTCTTTCATTTAAGTCCTCAAATAGGTAATTTTTCTATTTTGAGCAGATTTTACAATTGTTATTTCTTATAGACACTTCTATTTTATATGTCGTTTATAGTATTGTAATTAGCCTTTCATTTATTTTGTATCTTAAAATTTTTGAGCATTTTTATTTTTGGCAGTTTTTTGTGTTTTATTTCTTACAACTTTCTAGCTCGCATAAATATGTATGTCCTAAAGCAAAAGCACACAAAAGCACATTATTTATTATCTGTAATACATATTTTGAGCACTTAGCTCTATAATTTCCTCAAATTTCAAATTTGTTTGTTGTTTTTTCAATCCTTGGATGCCAATTATCTAGGAATTCATAGAATTAATAGGTAATTGAGGATCGCAATCTAAGTATTTTTAGAATCAAGGAATCATGATAAAACCCTAAATCTTTCACTACATCACATGAGATAGTTAAAAAAAAATTGAAGTAAATATATAGTTTAAAGGTGGAACACAAGGTTGATGGAAGCAAATTTCCCTTTAAAATGATAATTTTGATGATTTCTATTTCTAAATAATTTCTAAACATGGAAAAGGATATAGAATTCAAATCATTATTTCATTTTAAATTCATTGTCACACACCAAAGTAAGCATGCCATAAGATATTGCTTTTTTCCTTTTTTTTTTTAATTACACATATGGGATTCAAGGCCGGTTCATCCGACTTTAGAGATTAACCATAATAACACTAAATTATAAAACCGCTAGTAATAAAATGCTTTTCTTTAGTCAAATGTAGCACGAAGTCTCCTTGAGTCTAGAGCCGCCGCTGGAGCCCCCTTTTTGGGCTTAGACCGCTGAGTCCTCATAGTTCTAAAAGAAAATTCCAAGGTAAATTTTGGAACTAAGCGAGTTTGTGACTCATCCGACCCCATGTAGACCCGATATGTTCAAGAATCAAGACCTGTCCGAAGGATACGCCATGGTTAAGTTTTCGTTTCACACGCCAAGGGACACAACAGTCAACGGGTCTTGTTGGATTGGTCAATGCAGGCGCCTTGCTCAAGGCATGACAAAATTTATATTTAATTGAAAATAAGAAATGTTCCCAAAAATATTTATAGGCTCTGTTTTTTTTTATTTTTTTATCGTTTTAATATTTTATTTTTATTATTTTTAAATAGATTTTCATCAAAAATAGCATATATTTTTACCCATAAACAAATCAACAAATAAAATTTAGATACAAATCAGATATAAATAAGATACGAATAAAATAAGATAATTATATAAAAACAAGAGTAAAAACTAAACAGAAGGAAAAAAAAATAAAAGGAGGAAGAGAAGTAGAAGAATCGCCATAAAAACAAAGAAAGATTTCATAGAAAATACCGCGGTGCAGATGAAGTATTTTTTTTTTTTTTTCTTTTTTGACCAAAGTCGATGAAGTAGTTGAACCACACGTTTACAATGGACAGCTATAAAAATCCTATATCGTACAAATTTTTTACCATCATTAAATATATAAAACCGATTGAAAGTTACGACTAACTAATTTATTTCATAAATTTTATCAATCTAAAACTCTCTTGATTACGTAATTTGCAAACAGTAAGTGCGTGTATATATATATTATATTATTTTTAACTATTGACAAATGTACCTAAAACACCCGTTTCACGACTTTCTTTTTCTTTTAGTTAACCTTATTTATGTTTTGCTTAATTTGTAAACACATTATTTGTGTTTTTTAATAAATAGATTATCCGAATTTTTATATAAAAGTATTAATATTATTTAATAATTTTAGAATAACACGTATCGATATTTATTAGTCATAAAAAATAATTTCACATTTTTTTAATTTTTTCATTTTAAAAAAAAATAGCTTTTAATGATTTATTCATTTAATTTTAATTATTAATTATTTTTATTAAATTAATTTTTAGATCAATAAAATTCTAACACATATCCCTTTAATAGTAATTAACTATATTGACACTTTTATAAGAAAATTAAGTCATTTATTTGTCAAAAAATTAACGAGGGTCATGTATATGTAAATTGACCAACACATAGGTCATGTTTTTATAATAAACACTGAAAAAACCTTTAGCCATTAACATTTGCTTACATTTTATTTTTTTAAAAATTAATTTTTTTTTCTGTCTAAGTCCTTAACATTTTAAATTCCTTATAAAATAAGGTTTTCTTTAAATACAATAATTTTTCTTTATCATCTTGGTATGTATTTGCTTTTGTTTGGTCTAGAACTAGTAAGCCAAAGTAGCTAGGTGATACACACAATTTTTTCAAACTCATTTTCTTTTATTTTTTTATTAGTTTTATTGTATTATACTTTATATATATATATATTAATATTATCTATATTATGTTATGTAAATAAATATTGATATTATCATTTTATTAAATCAATTATTTCATATCGTTTGTAACTGATATGTGTTATGTAGAGTTGCAAATAAACTAAGCCGCTTGTGAGCTAATTGAGGCTTTTAGCTTGATTTGTAAATTAACTGAGTCCTAAGTTGATACGAACCTCACAACCTGTGACGAAACACGTAATCGAAATGGGAAAATAATCCCTGGATCGTTCTAAGAACTGATGGAAACCTCGACCCATTGCTTATAATGAAGCAAGAACCTTAGTACAAAGCGAAGACGCCACAACCAATAATGGCAAACTGATTGATAAGTTAAAGGGGTGAATGCCATGGGAAATTCTCGATAAGTTCAAAACAAATTCAATCTTGAATTATAAGAAAAACTCTCAGATTATCATTATCAAAGATATGTTGTTCTATTACAAGCAATGGGTTTATAAAGGCCTTAATTAGCCTCTAAACTAAGCAACTAAACATTAAAAACAAGAAATACCAAAAGATACTAAAGAAATATGAAAAGACAATACAAAGCAATAAAGGCCGGTGGCTTAAAGAACAAATTAGGTAGCTTAAAACAAAAAAAAACGAGAAACTGGTATTATTTATTAGCAAAGAATGCTAGTGGCTTAGGCCTTTACGCCAACGGTATTGCCATTTACACCAACGGCGTAGAAGTCGGCATACAGTATCCTGGATGAAAGCTGACTATGCTCTATTCTAGGCTAGTAGCTTTCATCTCCAACAGCTCCAAGGCTTGAAATTCTTCAATCTCTCATGTCTCAAACTAATTTATAGTTGTCCTTAGTTCACTTGACTCGTGTTTTCATCATTGGAACTCTAGTCAACAGGCCTCCAATTCTTTCATATGGATTGTTGAACTTGAACTTGATCGACTCTAATATTGATGCTATCAGATTATCATCATTCTCCTTCTTTGAAAAGATTCATATTCGAATCTTCATACCTGGACTCTTTCATAATGCACCCATATGTGGATTTATTTGAAGTACTAGGAATGAAATCAAGTTGATGATCAATTCCATCTGGATGTTTCTAGGGACAAAAATCTTAAAAATCCTGTAATTGTGAAATAGATTCACTAAGAAGAGAAAAATTAAGGTCATTAATTGAAAGACAATTATCATTCTTAATCTCTCATTTTTTATCACTTTCACTTTTTGCTTTTTGATAGCTCAAATTCATTTGCTTTTTGCTCCCCTCAATGCTAACTGGTGTTTGTGTTTCACACTCTGATTCTTTTTTCTTATTATTCACCAGTGTATTTTCATCACTCTTATTCTCACTCTCATTATTTTCTAGAGCACTCTTTTATTTTTCTCTTTTTCTAAATTGCCTTGCTATCCTCATCTGATCCTCAATAGCTTCCCATAGATTGAGGGATACTAAATTCATGTTCCTTTCGTTTAAAACCAAAGAAAACTTATAACCATCATACTTGGATTTCTTTTTAAACTTCCATGGTTGCCTTAACAAAATATGAACAGATTTCATTGGAATTACATCACATAAAATTTCATCACAGTACTTTCCAATGGAAAAGGCAAGTAAAACATGTTCAAACACCATGAATTCCTTACACTCATTCTATATTTTATATGGTGCTCTAAGCTTCAGAGTTTCCAAACCTAATTCTTTCATCAACAAAGTACTAGCAATATTTATAAAACTTCCTCTGACAATAGTCAAACTACAAACCTTATTATTCACAAAACATCTTATATGAAAGATTAGTTGGCACAAGAACTCATCATCATCATCCATTCGTATTTGACTCTTTTTTTTTTTTTTTTTACACTCAAACCCTACACATAATGCCTAATCAGACAACAAATCTTATACGATTTTTTTTATACTCTTCTTCTTTAATCAAATCCTATTCAAACCCTAAAAACATTTTTATCTTTTGCATGAATTTCTTCCCCTTTTTTTTAACCAAAGACAACAACAACTATCAAACCCTAATCAAACAAATCCAAAACCAACAAAAGAAAAAGAAGTATGAACGACTCGAGTTATCTCTAATCGAACTAGATATGGATTCTTAGAAAACCTTCGTTATGATTAAGAAACCAAAGCTTCCTTAGCTCTGATACCAAAATGATATGAATTTGGTAGCTCTTATACCAAATGATACGAACCCCTCCAACTTATGACAAAATCCGTAATTGAAATGGGAAAATAATCCCTGGATTATCCCAAGAACCAATGGAAACCTCGACCCGTTACTTATAACGAAGC
Organism: Combretum micranthum; assembly: GCA_024138025.1. Classification (NCBI taxonomy): domain Eukaryota; kingdom Viridiplantae; phylum Streptophyta; class Magnoliopsida; order Myrtales; family Combretaceae; genus Combretum; species Combretum micranthum. The sequence continues at coordinate 20,829 of JAMXBD010002926.1, forward strand.
AAGAACCTTAGTATAAAGTGAAAATGTCACAACCAGTGATGGTAGACCGATTGATAAGTCAAAGAGGTGAACGCAATAGGAAATTCCCAATAAGTTCAAAATGAATTCAATCCTTAATTCTAAGAAAAAACTCTCAAATTATCATTATCAAATATATCTTGTTCTATTACAAGCAATAGGTTTATATAGGATTTAACTAGCCTCTAAACTAAGCAACTAAACATTAAAAACAAGAAATACTAAAAGACACTAAAGCAATATGAAAAGACAATCGGAAGCAACAAAGGGCAGCAGCATAAAGAACAAATTAGGCGGCCTAAAACAAAAAGCGAGAAACTAGAATTATTATTGAGAGAAGAAGACCAGGGCTTAAGCCTTTACACTGGTTGTGTTGCTATTTACGCTAGCAGCATAGGAGCTGGCATACAGTGTCCTCGATGAAAGTCGACAATTCTCCAATTTAGGCTACGGCTTTCATCTCTAACAGCGCCAAGACTTGAAATTCTTCAATCTCTCATGTCCCAAACTATTTTATAGTCGTCCTTAGTTCACTTCACTTCATTGGAACTCTAGTCAATAGGCCTCCAATTCTTTGATATGGATTGTTAAACTTGAACTTGAAACTTGATTGACTCTAATGTTGATGCTATTAGATCCTCATCTCAAGTTCAAAATAATTTTAAAGTTCATTTATTTAAGTAAGCTGAGCTTGAGCTCTAATTTAGACTCGTGGGCAGGCTCATGGACATACTCTCTAGTAATCGTATGTGTTATATACACATACGCACGCATGATATATTATATATGAATATATAATTAAAACTAAAATAATTTCTATTTAAGGTCTGTTTGGATTGTTTGATTCCCATCTGTATCTAATCTATTTGATCTTTTATGAGAAAAATTTTTGCTTTTCATCTATATATTTTTGACAAATATCTGTTTGAAAACTACAGAAATAAGATGGCAAAACGACCCGAAAAAGATGAAACAAACAGACCTTAATATAGGGTCTGTTTGTTTAGCTTTTTTCGACAGATACAAACACTTTTTTTTAACTTTTTTCTAACAAATTATTTATCAAGAAATAGATATAGATAAAAAAATATTGACAGTTCTCATCAAAAAATCAAATAGATCAAATAGATCAAATATAGATAAAATATATATATGCAAATCAAACATATTTACATTTATCATTTTGAAAAAGATACAAATACAGATGAAAAACAGACCATCCAAACAGACCCATATATATATATATGTATGTATGTATGTATGTATTTTGTAACTATTATTTATTGTTTTTAAGCTTGATTGGAATCAAGATTTAAAATTTTAAATGGAAATGAGTCAAATTCAAGATCGAAATAAAGCTTTTATTTGAAGGAATCAAGCTCAATCTTGAATTTTTGGCTTAATAGAAAGCTTAGTCTACTCAAACCCAAATTCCAAGTTTGATAACAGACTAATGTTCGATAATTTTTAAAAGTCAAATTTGAGTTTTTAAAAGCTTAGCTTAACTCAATTTGACTTGTTTGCAACCTTAATATTATTCATACACTTAAAAACTTAATAGATGTGATGAGAATGTTACTTTATAATAATTTGAAAACACTTAAAATAGAAACAAGAAAAATGAGATAATCGTTCCAATAGAAATATAGATTAGTGTTAAAAATTAAAAAAAAAAAAACAATATATCATTAAGTGCTGATGGGTACGCATAACCAACTTGGAGAAATAATTTGTGGACACGTTGTGTAGTTTTCAAGTTAGAACCCCAAGAAACGGCAAAGACAAATTACCTAGAAAATTAGGCGTCGAGAAGATTTTGAAATGGGAGAAATATTTTACATTTCCAAATTCATACACTTGCAAATACAAACGACAATCTATAATGATTAAACTCCAAGAAGAACAAATCATCGTATGATATAATAATTGTCTTCGCGTTGCTTTTAAGGCTTTTTTGCAAATTGCATGTGATTGAAGCATGATCAAACAAGTCAAGGTCACCTCGTCAATGGCTGCGTCTTCAGATTCTGGAAAATATTATTCAACAAAGTTATAAGATTGGGCAACTAGATACATATATAATGAGGGTCACAATGCAAGATTTTATGAATAGGCCCAGGAATTGGTCCGGGTAAAAATATACATATAATGAGGGTCTCTTACCACATGAAACATTATTAAGACCTAAAAAAAGTAATTTGCTGTTGAGGGGTTTTCTAAAGATCCATGCACATTTTACTCCTTACTGTCTATTGAGCACCTAAAAGTTATTGAGGACCTAAAAGAAGTTCGTGCCTTTCAACATTATTAATTTTAGATTTCACAAAAGAAGAGCAAAAGGAAAATATATATATATATATTACACACACACACACATAGATGAAAAGGTTAAAAAAGTTTTTTTCATGTGGCATTGTAACAATTGTCATTCTATCACTTGTTAAACATTTTTCAAGTAATAATGTTATATAAATCTACAAATATATACATGTTTGGAGCTATTTTAAACATTTGGTTGTTGTGAAGTTTCAATAATGCATCTCATGCTTAGCCCTCTCATCTTGAACTGTATAAAGCTCTGCATTTTCTAATAATATATTTACACAACCTATTCAATTATTTTTCATTTGATTGAAATAATGATAATAATAATAAAATAAAATAATTGCTATGATTAAAAAAATGGGAATTTTCACCCTTTTATATATACACACACATATTTATGAGTATTTTGTTATATTAGTTGGAGCAAAATGATTATCATTAGGTTTGAAAAGAAAAATATTTAATAGTACTAAGTATTAATGTTTTTAGGACAGATGGTGGCTATAGTGTATGTTTTTATAAAATTATTGGCTGTTGGTATTTATACATCATTAATCAATACATATAGCATGTTAGCACAATTAAAATCTTTCTTAGTCTAAAGCACTTTTGAAAAAAAAAATAAAGAAGAATTGAAACGTCAATGCAAAGATGGAAAACTAAATACATACATAACAAATATAAGGTGTATATTAACAATATAACCAAATTTTGATGTATATGAAATTCTTTTTCTTTACCAAAAACACCTAACTAACTTTTGCATTGTAAAGTTTCCTTGAAATAAAAGAAATCTTTAGGTCGCTTTTCCTAGGCATCAACAATTAAACCAAGAAAGTAGAAAACATTCTCATAGTTACATCTACTCAAAATATTGAGCAGACATGCAAGACAAAAATGGACAATCAGAGATGCAAAAATGAAAAAACAGAGACTTATGTCAATGAAAAAACATGAAAATAGGATTTATATATAATCAAGGAACGATAAAGAATGAAAAGAATAGAATATTAAGCACTAGCTCCCGGTGATCTTACTGTTGAAATTCAACATTGATTGTGGCTGCAGAAGCATTGGCGATGGCGGAGAATGCGGCGGCGGATAAAACAATTGTAGCACCGTCTGCCGACGGCTCCGAAACCGATGCAAGACCATAATCCACAATCTTTACTTGAATCGTAATATCAGGGATGCAGGTCCCCGATTGAGAAGCGCTTATACACCTTACCAAGTATTGCCTCCCACATGCTGCCCCATTGTCCCATATCCCTTCACCTGCTGCCGCGAACATATTGCTTGTTGGAAATTGTGATTGATCCCCTCCATAACACTGCGTAGCTACACCATTCAGAAAAATGTAAGAAAGACAATCGATATCAATTTACATGATGGGATTATAGAAGAATCCTAGGTTAATCAAATTTTAACATGTGAATAATTAGTTTTATACGTACGCAAATATGGAGCACTATATTGGGCGGCGATGCCGACATCACCGTGGCAGGTATGAATTTTTAGGAGAATGAAGAGGAGGGGAAAAAATCTCCGTTCACGAAATGACGTTAGCATGGTATTTAAGGGCATTTTTTTTTAATTTTGTGTCGTGATAGAATATTAAAATAGTGTGGTGTTTGAGTTTGATTGGTTTTTGCCGAGGAAAGAGTTGATTTAAGGTTGTTCAAGTCAGCGGAAGAACGCAAAGTAGATTTACCTGCAGACAATGCACCACTCTTTTAGATATTCCAAAAATATTATTTTAATGATGATAGACACGAAATTTGACACGTATCTACACTTCACTTGTTAGTAAGTTCAATTAGTTTTTTGTAAAATTTATCTTTAATTTTCCTTTTTTTAATGTTTTATTCAAATGGATTGCTTAAAAAATTGCTTAAAATCATTAATCAAATGATGGGTTGTTTGGGTCAGGTGGAAACTTGCTTCCTTGGTAATAATCTTTCATACTAAACAGCAAAACATTTATGATATCTATCGTCCTCCTTCGAACACCCAATCTCGTAATTACACATGTAAGGGCCAGAATTTACACCAATCCACCATTACATTTAAGTCGTTCCAAATTTTCATACTAAGTCAATTTTATTTATCATAATTTTTACGATCTTCATATATTTAAAAAAACTTAAAATGAAAACTTATCAGCATAAATCCAATTAAATCCATCTATTATACAATAGTTTTTTTTTTCTCAATTATAATAAGAATGAGGAATTCAAACCTAGAATCTCTCACATAAAAAATAAAAGAAGATATCACTAAATTATAATAAGAATGAAGAATTCAAACCTAGAATCTCTCACATAAAAAAATAAAAGAAGACATCACTAAATTAAAAGTTCATTAGGCTCCCATGCAATTGTTGCACTGGTGTTATTCATCTATCAATTGCAAGATCTAAGCTATATGCTTCACATAAGCCCAAATGGGTGAGTAAGTAACAACATCTAGCATAATAATCATTACAATACAGCATGCGGGTGTCATACCCATACTCACATGGAACTTCATAAAACTAAATTGCAATGGCCGCCGATTTAATATTTTTATCTTTAAGCGTATCAAATAACGTAGTATTGAACATCCTGAAATTCTCTTGAATTCTTATCTTGCTAGGATGCCAAGTGGCACGTCATATGGACAAAATCAACTTGAAAATGTTAAACTTGATGCTTGAATTTTGCATAAAAATTTAAATTTACTTAAAATTTGAAGTAATCAATTTAATATATAATCACACTTTCTCTGACGAATACGGTTTACTCTATTTACTAACATAAAATAGAAAATCTCTTGTGCTAAATGGTGTTAAGAGAATTAATAAAAACTCAATGATAGACTATCTTTTTCATGCTAGTAAATATAAAGTAAATGGTTTTAAGAAGTAGTAAAAATAAAAAAAAATGATTTGATTGGGTATTAAATTAAACACTTCAAAATGTTTAGGTATCAAATTAAATCTTAAAACAAAGTCTATATACTAAATTTGATATTTACCCCAATTTAAAAATAGAAAACCTTAAGTTACATTAAGGATGATGGTTGACATCTTTGGCGGTATCTTCTAAGACCACTATAGAAAGTAAATCAGGTGATCTGACATTAGGGGTGGCCAATGCCATTCTAACATCTTAGAATTTTCTCACAACCTAAAATGAATTTTTATGGGTAATTTGATCACATTTTATGGTGGATGGCAACACCATCTACTTAAGGGTACTTACATCCCAATCTAGATTATGGGCATCGATCATCATCACAACTTTGAAATAAAAAAGAAAGAGCAAAGAAAAAACAAATGCTTTTCAACAATGATGTTTGTTTAGATTTTTTGTTTTTGATTTGTATCTATACATGAACTATTATGTTGATCTGATCTATATGATATCTATATGAGTAACTAAGTTTCATCTTTTCTTCATTTTTTTCCTTTATAAACATCCGATACCAAATACATGCTAAACTGATGAAAAAAGAACCAAACGAACCCATCCTACATTAGAAAACAAATGCAAACAACGTAGCGAACGCGTACTTGAGCAAGAAGAAAACATCGAAGAAGGAGCATAAGACAGCACTCGTAGGTCGGGCATAAGCTATCGGCCTTGATTTTGAAAGCTGTCGACTTAGGGCCAACTTAGCTTCAACGCCGCCGACGTTGCTTCTTTAGGCCACTGATGTAGGACCACAAAGCTAGCAGCTTTACGCCAACTTACTACCAGCTTATATTTTGCGTGTTTTATTGTTTTATTTATGTTTTCTTTATCTTTTGAGACTATAAATAGTCTTTTAGGTCTTTGATTATGAAGAACACTAATACTATCAATTTGAAACCCTAATACTATAGATTTTTTTCTCTGAAAGACTTGCTTGGTACTGCAATTCTTTATTTAAACAATTTACGCTACGTCAGGTGTATCAAAGCGGGATGGCTACTGACACCGATAGCGGTGCTCTCCGTGACATTGTCCAGGGGAGTGGAGGCCCTCAGGGGGACGAGGCATTGCAACGATTGGAGCAATGTTTTAAGCAGCGGATGAATCATATGTTCCGGTGTTTTGAGGAGACTGTGGATCGTCTGGATGCTTGTGGGATTGATGCAAATAGGAGAAGGAATGACAATAGAAGGCAAGGGGATGATATAGCTTGTGGTGAACCAATTGTCAGATCGATTCCTACACGAAGACAACATGTCTATGAAGGGGACTCTAAAGAAAGCGATGTGGAACCACCTCAATTCGCTCACAACCCATCTTATGGTGGGTGAAGAAGGAATGATTTTGATGATAAAGATGCTAGAAATTTTCACAATCAACGATATGGTGGCTATAGGAGAGATGGGTATGATGACAAGGATGGTGGAGACTTTCGATTGAAGGTTGACATCCCATACTTTAATGGGAACCTAGGAATTGAAGAGTTCTTGGACTGGGTTGCGAACGTCGATAGATTCTTTGATTGTGCTAAAACTCCTCCGAAAAGGCGAGTTAGGTTGGTTGCATGTCGTTTAAAAAGAATGGCATCTGCATGATGGGAGCGGATCCAATATAGGAGGGAGCAAAAAGGAAAAGGTCCGGTTCGTACTTGGTACCGGATGAAGTATCTAATGAAGATGGAATTCGTACCACCAGATTACGAACAAGTTCTATTCCGGCAATATCAGAGATGCCAGCAAGGAAGCAGATTTGTTCATGAATTTACTGTTGAGTTCTTAAGGTTAGCAGAACACAATAATCTTTTAAAATCCGAAGGCCAACAGGTGGCTCGGTATTTAGAAGAGTTAAGGCCAGCCTTGTAGGACAGAATTAGGGTACAGGTTATTCGCACTTTGAGTGAGGCAAAAAATCTGGCATTGAAGGTAGAATTGATGTAACAAGAAAATGGAAACAGCAATTTGGCGAAATATTGATCCACTGTCTAGTCAAAGGAGAAAAACAAAGAGGCAGAGGAGCAGACGAATCGTGGATATAGTGCTAAAAATCGAGCCTCAGAGGATAAGGCTGTAGAAAAATGTCCTATGAATGAGGGATGAGATAAAGAAAGAAAGAAAGAAAGCAAAAAATCCTTATGCGAAACCGATCGTTGGAAAGTGTTTCCGATGTGGTCAACCGGAACATAAATCTAATGAGTGTCGTAAGAGAAGAATGTTAATATTCAGGAGACTCTGAGGAAGAAGAAGAAGGGGTATACGTTGTTCGAACATTGATGTTGACTCCGAAGATGAAGATCATACCCAATGCCACCAGTTGTTCAGAACTAGATGCACTATTGATGATAAGGTGTTTGGAGTAACTGTTGATAGCAATAGTTGTGAGAACGTAATAGGGAAGAAGACAATGCAAAAACTGAAATTGCCTATGGAGAAGCATTCGAATCCTTATACATTGGGGTGGATTAAGTCGGTTGATGGAAAATTTGAAATGACGAAGCATTGTGAGGTTCCATTCTCCATAGGTAAGTACCGTGATCTTATGTATTGTGATGTTGTTGATATGGATGTATGTTACCTCCTGTTTGGTGGGCCTTGGCAATATGATATAGATGCACAACATTCCGGTAAAAGTAATGTATATAAGTTGGAAAGGGAAAGAGTGAAATATACTTTGCTCCCACTGAAATACAAGACTACTTTACCAGATAAGAGGATGTTTCTGTTTGTGGTGAAGGATTTTGGGGCTAAGATTAAAGAAACTAGGCAAGTGCATACCTTGATTGTAAAGCATGTCTTGGTGAATGATGTTGAGTTGCAAATGGAGGAGCAACTAGAATAAGTTCAACCTTTGTTGCAGGAATTCAAGGAATTGATGCAAGACGATGTTCCAACTGAGTTACTGCCATTAAGGGACATCCAGCACCAAATAAACCTTGTGCCTAAGGCTAGTCTCCCTAATCTACCTCATTATAAGATGAACTCGAAGGAGAGCGAGATTCTTAAGGAGAAGGTTGAGGAGCTATTGGGGAAGGGGTTGATTCAGGAGAGTTTGAGTTTTGTGCAGTTCAGCCTTGTTGACAACCAAGAAAGATGGGAGTTAGAGAATGTGCATTGATAGCAAGGATATTAACCAGATCATTGTGCGATATGAGTTTCCATACCAAGGCTAGATGACATGCTTGACAGGTTACATGGGCTAAATGGTTTTCCAGGATCGACCTGAAGAATGGATACCATTAAATAAGGATCAGACCTGGGGATGAGTGGAAGACCGTCTTTAAGACAAAGGAAAGATTGTACGAATGGCTAGTCATGCCATTCGATTTATCCAATGCCCCATCATATTCATGCGACTAATGCACCAGGTATTGAAATCGTTTCTAGGTAAATTTGCAGTAATGTATTTTGGAGATATTTGATCTATAGTTCCTGTGAAGATGAGCACTTATTGCATTTGAAGAGAGTACTAACAGCATTGCAGGAACATAAGTTATATATTAATTTTAAGAAGTGCAGTTTTATGATAAATAAATTGCTTTTCTTGGGTTATGTTGTTTTGGCTGATGGCATACGAGTTGATGAGGCAAAGGTACAGGCAATCGAGGAATGGCCTACTCAAAGATGTCTCTGAGCTGCGAAGCTTTCATGGTTTGGCAACCTTTTATCCATAGGTTTATAAGGAATTTCAGCACTATTGTTGCACCCATGACAGAGTGTTTGAAGGGGAAATTCCTGTGGATTGATGAGGCAGCCACTAGCTTTGTGGTCTTGAAGGAGAAATTGAGTACCGCACAGTACTGGCCCTCCCCGACTTTGAGAAGTTATTTGAAGTGGATTGTAATGCTAGTGGGGTAGGCATAGGATTTGTTCTTTCCTAGGAAAAGAGGCCAATTGCATTTTTTAGTGAGAAGCTTAGTAATGCTAGGCACACGTGGAGCACTTCTGATAAGGAATTTTACTCAGTAACGCGTGCTCTAACCTAAGAACATTGATTGGCAAAGAATTTCTACTTTATTCAGATCATGAGGCCTTGAAGTACCTAAATAGCCAGAAGAGGATCAGCAGTGACATGCATGCGAGATGGTGTCAATTTCTACAAAAATTTCCTTTCAAATTACGACATAAATCAAGAACTCAGAATAAAGCTATAGATGCTTTAAGTAGGCAAACTTCTTTATTGCTGACCTTGAGTCAGGAGATATTAGGTTTTGAGCAGCTTAAAGATGAGTATGAGCATGAGCATGACGAGGACTTGTTGAAATATGGCACCTGGTAACAAATAATCAATCTATTTCTAGTTTTTACTTATCGATGGTTACTTGATGCATGAGAACCAGTTGTGTCTGTCAAGAAGTTCTTTAAGAGAGCAGATGATTAGTGATCTGCATGGCGATGGGTTATCTGGTCACTTGAGGCCTGATAAGACACTAGCAACAGTGAATGAGAGGTTTTGTTGGCCACAGCTTAGGTGGGATGTGAGCAGAAGTGCAATATTTGTCAGAGATCAAAGGGTCAGTCCAAGAATACTGGACTATACATGCTTTTACCAGTCCCGAAAAATATATGGAAGGATTTGCCCATAGATTTTGTGTTAAGATTGCCCCATACAAAGAGAGAGTTGTTCCATCTTTGTAGTTGTTGACAAGTTTTCCAAAATGTCACATTTTATTCCCTGCAGGAAAACTACTTATGCAGTTGATGTGGCTAGGTTGTTTTCAAAGAAGTTGTTCGCTTGCATAGAGTTCCTAAGACTATCACTTCAGACCATGATAGCAAGTTCCTAAGTTACTTCTAGAGAACATTGTGGAAGCTATTTGATTCTTCTTTGCAATTCAGTAGTACATCCCATCCACAAATTGATGGCCGGACAAAGGCGGTCAACCGAAATTTGGGAATCTTATTCGAAGTCTTTATGGTGATAGACGAAGCAATGGGACATCATCCTTCCACAGGCAAGTTCACTTACAATAGTGTTGTTACAGTGCCATTGGACGATCGCCTTTCTCAATCGTCTACACTAAGGTACCACAATACACTCTTGATTTACTTAAGTTACCTAAAGGAACGTGTTAATATTCCAGCCAAGCATATAGCAGAGCAAGTGATAGATGTGTAGAAAGAGGTGAAGAAAAGGTTAGAAGAAGCCGATCAATGTTGCAAGCAATCTGCTGACAAACATAGAAGGCATAAGACATTTCAGGTTGGTGATCAAGTTATGGTTTTCTTGCGCAAGGAGAGATTCCCAGTTGGCACTTACAGCAAACTTCAGCCGAAGATATATGGTCCTTATGCATGCTTCAACGCATAAATAATAATGCCTATGTGGTAGACCTACTAGAAAGTATAGGTATCTCCAAAACATTTAATGTGGTGGATTTGTCTTTGTTCCATGATTCTGAGGTTCCACTCTATCCGAATCTTCAATCAAACTCAAGGACGAGTTTTTCCCAAGTGGAGGAAACTGATGCAGACGAGGTTGCGAATGCGTACTTAAGGAAGAAGGAAGCATAGAAGAAAGAGCAAAAGATAGCACGCGTAGGCCAAGCATAAGCTGTTGGCCTTGATTTTAAAAGCTGCCAGCCTTGGCAGCCTAAGCCGCCAGCTTAGTGCAGGCTTAGCTCCAACGCCGCCGGTGTTGCTTCTTTACACCACCGATGTAGGACCACAAAGCTAGCAGCTTTGCGTCCACTTACTACCAGCTTATATTTTGCGTGTTTTATTGTTTTATTTATGTTTTCTCTATCTTTTGAGAATATAAATAGTCTTTTAGGTGTTTGGTTATGAAGAACACTGATACTATCAATTTGAAACCCTAATACTAGAGATTGTTTTTCTCTGAAAGACTTGCTTGGTATTACAATTCTTTGTTTGAACACTTTACCAAGTCAAAAACTTGTTGATTTTTACAGGGTAAGTTCATTTAAGATATCAATGCTTCGAGTTAGTAAAAAGAAGAATCTAACGTTTTACAAAGTGAATCAAATATGGTATTAATAGTTAACTAATGACAAGAATTAAGGAAGCTTAACTAAAATTTAATGTAAACATTGATATCTTAAATGAACTTTACGTGAAACATTAATTTTTCTTTTTAACTACTTGAAATATTAATATTTTAACTGAACAAAACTCAAGTGTTGATACATTTTAATATAATTGACCTAATTTTTAAAATATGATGTGGTTGTTGGTTACCAGCAACCCCAGTTGAACCACATATTCTAACTTCGAGTACAGGGCAAACGACCCACGATAATTTATGATGAATTGTAATAATTAATTCATTGAATTTTTTAGATGCTAGTGTTTTCTCTATGGATGACTTTTTTAACTTAGCCTAGATGGATTACACATCCTACCTAAGATAACATTTGATGATGCTACACTTTCGGGTGCTTTGTTGGGATCCTTCATATACATTAAGGTTTCATTTATTGTGTTCATTTTCCCTTGTTAATTCTCTCTTTTCTTCTTTTAATTGTTATGTCTACTCTAAGCGGCAAAAAAAAATGCACACGTCCTCTTATTGCAATAGGATTCGATTATTAGTATTTCATTATTTTATAAAAGTTAATGTAGCAAATTTAACCCTTTTTCTTTTAATATGCCGGATCAAAATAAAGATACCTAACCACATCTATTAAAAGATAATCGAGTTTACAAGGAAACGACCGGTGGTACAGCCGATTGGTTTTCTACCTTGGGCAACATTTGGGTATAGTGTGGCTAGATGTGCTGGTTTACTTATGTATGGAGATGGCATTGAATGTGTCATCGAGTCGATTCCTCCAGCTCCTTCAATAGCTAGTTTAGGTCGTGGGATTCAAAGTTTGCACCAGGCATATGAAGAAGTGATTCGCGCAGATAGCAACCAAACACAAAAAGCAATAATCTTTTATGTACAGTTTGAAGAAGATAAGGATTTGGTAGAGTAAGATGGAGAGAAAAATGGGCTAAATTTTATAGATCCAGTTAGGTATTTTATTTGTACATGGTATATATTAATAGGAAAATGGCTTAAATTTGCCACATCGGGAATAAATATGATGTGGTATTAGTATAATTATTTTTTATTTTATGTCGACAAGATTGCACTTCTCATCTACCAACATATTAAAAGGTAAGATCCATAAATAATTTTAGAGAGTCTAAGCATTGATTTTTTTAAAAGTAAAAATCCTTCAATTATAAAACTTTTCGAGGAATGTCCATCTAATTTACTCTATAGAATATGAATCTATTTGATAGTAATTATACCATTTTTTTTTCTTTTTTTGTCTATAGGATCCTTTAAAAGGTATTTAACATTTATTTGTATTATTTATGGTAGTTATTACCATGAGTACTCTCTCTTTATTTATTTCTTTAACAAAAAATCGGTGCCCATTAAATGTTCTTTCTCAAGACAACCTTATAGAGCGGGACCAAGCAGTCTATTATGGACCATTAAATTAATTGTAGAAGTAAATGAAAAGTACTTCAATAATTTACGGTATTGACCCTACTAGAGGAAGATGAAGAAGCGCGGGATTAATGTTACTGCCAATGGATGACTGCCCTTGGATGATAACGCAAGTTCACAGCAGTCTCTGTATTCCACCGCACTTTGTAAGCCTAATAATTACGAGCATGGCCATTCCAACAAGAAACGAATTATTTATCGTTGACTTAATAGAATGATAGAACCCGTTGACTGACCATTCAATAATACATTCATTTTATCTCCCTCCATGCTCAGAGGTAGGATAAGAGAAAATAGCATAGGTAATGGATAAGGATGCCATCTCTATATCCATATCACATCAAAAATGTAATCGATGTTTTTTATATATTAGATGAATTATTTAAGTTTTCCATAATTATATGCTCATTTTGAATTATTCCTTTCATCACTATTTTACTAGGTAAAATTTTAATTTAGCACTTAAATCTTGAATTGATTAATTTAATACAGAATTAAATATATTATGGTTATTTTTTACTTGTAAAAAATAGCATATTATTAAATTTTTATTATTTCTCTAATATCATCTAATACTGATAGTTTGCTTCTTCTACGTTAGAAAACAAAATAAATTATATTATCAAGGTTGTAATAAAAGTCATGAAAATATTGATTAGGTATCAAATTAATTATTTCTAAGTTCAGATTCCAAATTAAACTCTTATGAAAAGTTAAGGTATTAAATTTGACATTTTTCCTAAAAGAAATGATGACATGTAGGATTGAGTTGTGAAAATAATGTTATCATTTTGTAGCCATGAAGAATGACACAGTGTGATAGCATTGCGATAACAAGAATCAATAACAACAATTGATTTTAAACACAAAGATTGCAACTTTATTGGGAAAAATCTCAATTAGGATTTCAAATATGTGATAAAATGTTCTAAAAAAAGATGGGGTTTCCAAGATTATATATATGAGTACACAAAGCCCTAAAACGAAATAATAATTAAGTCAAATAAACACAAGCCGACGGCTCTGGAACGTTGTCTATGGGCGGCCTAGAATGTGCGTCGACAAATTTGGGATATACGCTAGTAGCATTGAGCCAACGTTGCCTTCCTACATAAATTCCATGCCTATGACAAGACCCGTGATACAAACTGGCAACTTGTCTTCACTTCAACACCGGCGTTCAAAGTTGGCAGCCTTCATTCCTAGGCTAGTGGCTTTCATTGAAAAACTGGCTGCTTTGACCAGTTTACACTTGTTTCTTTGCTCGTCCATTCTTCGACTTATCCCGCTTGTCTAAATAGTCCATAGCTATGTCTTCTTCTATATTATTCTCTCCCACCTGTGAAGAACTCGACCCCGAGTTCTCTTCTGGATATAAAGGAGCATCATCAGGATGAAACAGGGACAAATCTACAACATTGAAAATCCTTCAAATAGCCATACTCTCAAGAAGCCCTGCTACATGTGCATTGCCATTAATTTTCTGAACAATCTTGTAAGGCCCATACTTCTTTGGTTGCAACTTGCTATATTTTTCCATAGGAAGCCTCTCTTTTCTTAAGGACAACTTGACCTGGTCCCTTACTTCAAACAATTGTTGCTTTATGTGCTTGTCTATTGCCTCTTTGTATTTGGCATTTACCTTTTCAATCCTCCCTTTGACTTCAGTTGCAGTGGATTGCCGATATTCTATCATATGCTTTGCTAGAATACCGAACTTAGCCGACTTTTGGAGCTTCAACAAAACCAGAGCATGCTATGGTGTTTGAGATTTCCCTATAGTCCTGTGGAGTGAGCTGTTGTAGGTAAATTCAGCTTGAGCCAAAGATAGATACCACAGCCTTGGCCTCTCTCCACAAATACTTCTGATCAAGTTGCTAAGGGTCCTATTGGTGACTTCCATCTACCCATCTATTTGTGGATAAGTTGTACTACTATAATTCAAGGAAGAATCAAACATGTACCAAAGGGTCTTCCAGAAATAGCTAAGAAATTTGCTATCTCTATAAGAGGTAATAGATTTTGGTACCACATGTAGGCGAACTATCTCCCTAAAGAATAGCTTGGTAATAGCATAGGCATCTGCAGTTTTCCTGTAAGGAATAAAGTGAGTCATCTTGGAAAACTTATCAACCATAACGAAAACAGAGTCAACACCTGGCTGGTTACGAGGCAGACCAAGAACAAAGTCCATGGAAAGCTCTTCTCAGATGTTCTCAGGCACGAGCAAAGGTGCATATAGACCAATATTTTGAGATTGCCCCTTAGATGTCTAACAAATTTAACATCTCTAGACAATTTTCCCAACATCCTTCCTCAACTTAGGCCAATAATATCTATCATCTACTATAGCAATAGTTTTATCTCTCCCCAAATGTCCTGTCAATCCTCCCCCATGCAAATCTCTAATCAACTTCTCCCTTAAAGATGATTCAGGAATGCATAACTGGTTGCCTTTCATTAGGTACCTTTCACGTATGTGATAGTCATCACAAGGTTCCCTAGTGATACACTTCTCCCAAATACTCTTAAAATTAGGATCCCCTGCATAGAGTTCTTTCATCTGCTCAAACCCTACAATCTCGGCACTCATTACAGCCAGTACTTTAGCCTTCCTGCTCAAAGCATTAGCTACTTTGTTTTGCACTCCAAATTTGTGCATCAATTTAAACAGAAATCTTTGTACAAACTGAATCCATCTTGCATGCATATCCTTGTTGATTCGAGTCTGGTTACTTAGATGCTTCAAAGCCCCACAGTCTGAGTACAACACGAACTCCTTCTCTACCAGATAATATTCCAACACTCTCAAGGCCCTGACTACAGAATAAAACTCTTTATCATATGTTGACCAACTCCTTCTAGCATCACATAATTTCTCATGATAGAAAGAAATTGGTCTCTTTTCTTGAGATAGCACAACCCCTACTCCTACTCTACTGGGATCACGGTCTACTTCAAAGAGCTTCTCAAAATCAAGAAGTGCTAATACAGGAGCACTACACAATTTCTCCTTCAATACGATAAAACTAGTCTCAGCTCCAACACCCCACTAGAATTTTCCTTTATTTAGGTACTAATTAAAGGTGCAACAATAGTACCGAAATGCCTAATAAATCTCCTATGAAAACTCGTCAACCCTAAAACGCTCCTCAATTCAGTCATAGTTCTAAGAACAGGCCATTCCCTAATAGCTCTCACTTTCTCATCATCAACCATTATTCCCTCACTGCTAATAATAAAGCCCAGAAATAACATCCTTTTCGCCATAAAAATGCACTTCTTCAAATTTGCATATAGTTTATTTTCCAGCAAAACAGTTAAAGCACTTCGAAGATGCTCTAAGTGTTCATCAGTAGACTTACTATAAATCAAGATATCATCGAACTAAACCACGACAGATCGCTCAATAAAAGGTTTTAATAGCTTATTCATAACCTACATGAATGTACTGGGTGCATTGCTGAAGCCAAAAGGCATCACTAGCTATTCATAAAGCCCCTCCTAGAAGGCTATCTTCCATTTATCTCCAAGTCTGATTCTAATCTAGTGGTAGCCACTCCTCAAATCCACCTTAGAAACGACAACTACTCCACTCAGTCTATCCAACATATCCTCCGGGTGAGGGATTGGGAGTTTACACCTAATAATGATTTTGTTTATAGCTCTACTATCAATACACATTTGCCAACTATTGTCCTTTTTAAGTCTCAATAATGTAGGTACAGCACATGGACTTAATCTATCCCAAATAAACCCCCTTCTACATTAGCTCCTGCACCTTCTCCTATAAGATCTTTGTCTCCTTTGGACTTATCTTGTAGTGTGGCAAATTAGGTAAGCTCACTCCAGGCACAAAATTAATCTGGTGTTGAATATCTCTTAGAGGTGGTAACCCTTCTGGTAAGTCTTCTGACAGCACTTCTTTAAACTCCTCCAGCACTTCCTTCACACACTTTAGCGCCTCATTGCTGTCCTCCTCTACCTTCATCACATTCTTCACGATAAAAGCATGCACTGCCCTAGACTCTTTAATAGTCTCCTCCATCTCCTTTCTTGAATGAGCAATAGTCAAGAAGGAACACTTCTCAACCTTAGTATCTTTGGAATAGTTGGTCGTCTTAAGAGGTAGCAAAGCGTATTTCACACCACCCTTCTCCAGTCAATACAAGTTCTCCTTTCCAGCATGTTGTGCATTCAAATCATATTGCCAAGGTCGCCCAAACAACACATGACCAGCATCCATGCCTACAATGTCATAATAGACTTCGTCATGGTACTTGCTAATGGAAAATGGTACTTGGCATATCTCTTTCACCTCTATTCTCTCAACAAATTTAGTCCACCCTATATTGTAAGGGTCAGGGTGTTTCTCAACTAGAAGTTGCAACTGGTTGACAACCGCCCTGCCAATTATATTCTCACAACTCCTACTGTCCACAATTAGATCAAACACTCTTCCACCAATAATGCATTTAGTGCGAAATAACTAATGCCACTAAGTGTCTTCCCTCTATTTTAGCATTATAAGCCCCCTTATAACACAGGTATGCTCAACCTCATCATCATCATCGTCATAATACTCCTCATCCCCATTAGGCTCACAGATTTCTCCCTCTTCATTCCGCTCTACTATATTCACAGTCTTCCTATTTGGGCGTTCATTTAACCTATAATTTGGTTGATTATAACAATAACACATACCTAAGATAGGTTTAGCATATGGATTATCTTGCCTTTGATTATTCTTGACCTCAACAGGTCTCTTACCAGTAGCCTTATCATCCTTCTTTTCACCACTCACACCCTACTTCTCCTCATGGCCTTTATTTTTCTCAGTCATGGATTTTGTTAGTGCTAGTCCCCTCAACTCTATACCTTCTACTTCCTTTGTCAAAATGGCTACTCTTATCCTGTATCATCATCTAGGCCCTAAGTGCCATGTTTTTTGCTTCATTCAAATCATCAATACATTCACACCAATTTTGTCTCGAATTTATAATTTCAAACCATCAACATACCTCGCAACTTGTTGTTCTTCACTTTCTCTAAGATCATTTCGTTCAGCCAACCACATGAATTTGGCTATGCAATTATGAACGGATCGTTGTCCCTAGCGACAAAATTGATATTGCTGAAAGAGAATCTGCTCATAATCAGGTGGTAAGAAGTCTCCCTGCAATAATTGTTTCATACGGAACCATGTCCGTATGGGCTGCCTTCCCTCTCATTGCCTTCTATTTTGCAGCCTCTCTCACCAGGTAGAAGCTCTACCATTTAATCTGGATGCCACTAACCTCACACATTGCTCCTCTAATATCTCCATATAGTTAAAGAATCGATCTACCTCTGCTAACCAATCTAAGAACTCTTCTATATTCAAATTACCATTGAAACAAGGGATATTGACCTTCAATCAGAAATCTCGACCATCGCTCTAATCGTAACCATAATAATTTCACCTATATCTATCTTCACCTTCACCGCCTCTTCTCAATGGCTGTCTCCCTTCAAGCAAAACCTCTTCTTCTTCCTTAGAGTCATCATCTTAGGTCTGTGCCAACCGAGTCACAGCGATAAGCTGATTGATTAGGCCGTCATAGGCTTCTCTTGCCTCAGGTCGTGTTCCAACATCAATCCTACCTCTATTGGTATCGACCGCAATTGAGTTAAAATGCCCAACTAAATCTTCAACAAGCTACTCTACCCATCATAATCTTCAATCCATAGCATCGATTATCGTCATAGGAACCATCTGATCTATTCCATGAACTCTCATATCTTGATCACTGTCAAGATCGCGACTGCATTCAACATCGTTGCCAGATGCCATCTTTGCAAGAACTCATTGTGCTTTGATACCAATCTAACGCAACATGATAGCGTTGCAATAACATAAATCAATAACAATGATTGATTTCAAACACAAAGCTTGCAAAAAGATTGCAAATTTACCGAGAAAAATCCCAATTAGGGTTTCAAATATGTGATAAAATCTTCTAAAAAACAAAGATAAGGTTTCCAAGATTATATATATGAGTACAAAAAGCCCTAAAATGAAATAATAATAATTAATTCGAATAAAAAAAAGTTAGTTTGAAAGCTGATGGCTCTGGAACACTGTCTATAGGCGGCCTAGAATGTACGCCAGTAAATCTGGGATATACTCAGGCAACGTTGAGCTGGCATTGCCTTCCTGCAAAAATTCCATGCCCGCGACGAGACCCATGATACAAACTGGCAACTCATCTTCACTTTAACGCCGACGTTCAGGGACGGTGGCCTCCATTCTTAGGCTGGCGGCTTTGACCAATTTGTACTTGTTTCTTTATTCGTCCATTCTTCGATTTATCCCACTTGTCTAAATAGTCCATAGCTATGTCTTCTACTACATTAAAGAAATAACACCGATAAGAAGAATTTATTGTCTGTTGATGCGAGGATATAAATATATAAATATTCAATGACTTACCAATCATAAAGAATTATATAGGCAAGGATCTCTTGTATAAAACAACACTAAATGGAGATCCATCTGCTTTGGGCTTAAATTTTATTCAATAATAGAAATAGAAGTTCTCATGCATGCACAATAACGGGTTTATAAAGTGTAAGTTAGTTTTAGGCGGTTAACAAGATGAATCAATATTTTCTAAAATGAGTATTTTAACCAAATGGCTAACCCTAGCATGCTCTCCTCCCCCTCAAGCAAAGACCAATCAAGCGATCTCTTTAAACATTAAAAAAAAAAAAACATATTCTAAGTGATGATCTGGAAGAGTGTTTCTCTAATGAAATAGTCTTTGAATCATATAAAGGTAATTCGGATCCCATTACCAAGATAGCTTCATTATGTGATAAGGCAGCTACACTTATTCCTAGGGCGTATGGATCTACATTCTTTTACAACAAAGATTTATCGTCCAATGGCGCAGATTATCAAACGCTTTAATCTAATATGGATCCGAATGATATATGCAATCAATTTCCAAAAAGAAGAGAAATCCGTTTGCAAACTCTCATTATAAAATTAATTGGACCAAATCCTGGCTACAAATCACTCATGGCGAGATTAAAATTTGTTTGGAGATGATGTCAAGACTTTTCCATGGTAAGCATAGGAAAAGGGTTTTATATTGTGTCTTTTGCTTCTTAAAATAATGTCTAATACATTATCTGAGAAGGACAGTGGTTTATTAATGGATATTCCTTGGCTATCCGACATTGAATCCCAAACTTTTCACCATCAAATTCGGATTTTGATTCTATTGCTATTTGGGCAAGAATTAATAAATTACCCATTGAGTATTATTGTAGTGAAGCTCTTAAGAAAATCGGGAGTGCCCCAGGAACTGTTTTACATTTTGATACATATACAGCTCATTATGAAAGAGGTCTCTTCGCAAGATTATGCATTCAGGTTCGGTTTTCATCCCCTTTGATAGATACTATCATCATTGATGATAAAAAAATATAAGTACAATACGAGGGACTACCATCATTGTATAAGAGATGTGGGCGTATTGTACATTCTGAGGATAAATGTGCTAAGGGTAGAAAAGTGGAAGACATTGGGAATACTAATGTGGCAGAAGACAAAGTGATAGTAGAAGATTCTACTGGTAATATCTCTATCCAGGGACATTTGTCATAAGCTGACAAAAACCTAGATCCGTATGGGGATTAGATAGAAGTGGAGCAGAAAAAGAGAAGTACAAAAGCACAGCAATGTGGTCCACTAATTGACAAAACAAAAAATATTATTCCCCCTACCAATGAGCTAGTTATTGTGTAGGAAAAGATAAATATTTCTAAAGGGATCAATCCTCAAGAAAGGTATTCTTTTGATACTCATTCCCATTCTCCCAAGGATCATAATGGTCTGACAAGCCTTTCCAGACCGGAGGATTCAATTTCCCGAAATATGGGCAGTCGAAAAGTTCCATCAAACACTGTTAGAACTAGCGCTAAGGAGAATGTTAACCCTAATTCTCCCATCAACTTTTCTTCTCAAAATCCTTTGCCCTCGAAAGTCAATCAGAAAGGCTCAAAAAGGCTATTGACTTTAAAGAAACCAGATCACAAAAATGGTGCACAATGTTCAAATCTTTCTAAACATCAAGCTTCTCCACCTTCTATTGGAGACACCGCCGAATACCCATAGGTCCATATCTTGGCAAATAAATTACAGCAATCTCTCAAGAATTATCCATGCAAAAGTGATACAAACAAATCCCATATGAACCTAGAACTACTTATTCATCAAGTTATAAAAGTCCAATACTAAGACAACTTCCTAATGAGAAGAGAGGAAGTAATGTTCTATGGTATACCCATCAGAACAATATGCGAAGGTCTATTATGGATCATTTAGGTAACAACACCAACAATTCCTCACCCCCTCACAACATTGCGGAGATGGCAGGCAACATGCACATCATTGGTGCACCTCTTCATGACGAAAGAGATTGTTCACATTCAAAGATTTCTCATCCCAACAACTTTCATTATGGAATTGGGGAAACTAGTACCATGGATGTTTCAACTAACTAAGAGAAACCCTATGATGCTTATGGTCAAAAATCAGCCATGATGGTTCCGAGTGGAGATCATACGCCTCCAACATCCATTAGTAGCTAATGAAGCTTAGTGTAGAATTTCTTTCATTATGGTTAATGAATCCATGATAGTTATTCAAAATGTAGTTAAGGCAGATTTGCCCTTTAAAATTCTATCTTGGAACATTAGAAGTGCTAACATACCTCTCCAGCATAGAGCTTTGGAAGATTTAAAACGTACTCATAATCCCCAATTACTTATTCTCTTGGAAACAATAATGGGTCCTGCTGCAGTTGGTCTCCAGCATAGTCTAGGTTTTAATAAAATGATTTGTGTGGACGCTTTTGGGATGAATGGTAGAATCATCATTCTTTGGGATAAAGAAGATGCAATTGTGACAACCATTTTCTCTTCCAGATATGAGATTCATCTCCATGTTCAGGTCATTTCTGTTCGTATCCCGCTTTTTATTACACCAATTTATGCTAGCACAAATTTCACATATCGAAAAATTGTTTATCATCATAAGAAGTTGGAGAGCTTACCTCTAAACCAACCTAGAGCTAACCCTCTATCAAGATTGCATGAATATCTATTCGAATAATAGATATTGGGTATATGGCCTCTCCCTTCACCAAGACAAATAAGTGTAAGAATCTTAAGCAACTCATCAAATCACGTCTAGATAGAGCTTGGGTTAATGAAAAATGGTTGCAATTTTTTCCTGATAGTAAAGTGTTCTACCTTGACGCTATCCATTCGAATCATGAACCATTTCTTCTTAATGTAGGGTTTTCACACGAATTTTCATAAAAATTTGTAGCGGAAAAATTAAAAACCTAAAACCGGAATCCATGTGCTTTGATTAAATTTGATAACAAAAGGAATAAATTCTTGATTTACCTTGCAATTTCGTATCCAGAGATTTGAAATCAAACTCTTGCGATCTGGATCTACAAGACACCACGATTTCGTTGTGCCCTCTACGTAGTCCACACGAACAAGCCACCCAAAAAGGAATCAATTGTTGCGTGCTAGCGCAATCTGGAACCTTTCTAGATTGATGATGAAGATCTGAGTTTTTCTCTCCCTTTTAGGGTTACAGAGTTTCTCTGCCGTCTAATGTGACAGTAAAAGTCTTAACCCTAATGAGACATTATCACACCTATTTATATTATGTCAGTATTTTGCACTGACAATAATGCCCCTAATCTTATTAGGATTGATAGTGATTGTAAATTATTATTCATAATAATAATTTATTTATTCTTCCCATTGGATTTTTTTAAAAATAAATCACTAACTGGTGATTGGCCTCTAGTACATGAAATAACAATACTTAGTAATTGGCCTAGGGCACAATCACTAACACTTAATACTTTGTCAATTACCAAACAAACAAGGAGGGCATCGAGACCATTCAGATTTCATGATATGTGGTTAACACACTACAACTTCAAGGACTTTGTGAAGAGTAAGTGGAATAAAGATTTATTTAGTATTCCAACACATTTACCTGAGTTCATTGAAGATTTAAAGAAATGGAACTAGGAAGTCTTTGGTAACATCAATTTTAGGAAGGATTTAATCAATAGAAGAATCTAGGATTTGGAACACAGAATGATTATTCTTCCAAATCAAGATACTCTGAACCAGCTCCGTCTTATGGAATTTGAACTCCGACAAGTTTTAAATGATGAACAGATCTTATGGGCTCAAAAAGCTAGATCGAATTGGATTATCAATGGAGATAGGAACACCATATTTTTCTATATGTCTATTATGATCAAATAAAATAAAGCTCGAATCTTTTTCCTTGAAAATTCGGATAGGAATCTAGTTTCTGGACAACCAAATTTGGAAAACTTAGCTGTCAAGCATTTCACAAAGTTATTTACCTCAAGGAAAGACTTGTATATGATTGAAAACCCTTTTTCCCTCCTTGGCGGTGCAATTCTAAATGAAAATACAAGAGATATGATAAGTTGTATTCCTGATAAGAAGGAGATTTAGGATGCTCTCAAATGTATAGGATCTAACAAATCACCTGCTTCAAATGGGCTAAATGCTAGATTCTATAAATACTGCTAGGATCAGGTTGGGGATGCAATTGTGCATGTACTTCATGAAAGTTTCCGTATTGGCAAAACATTGAAAGAGTTCAATAGAACTTTAATTATTCTTATTCCCAAGAAGTTTGGGGCCAAGTTTCTTAGTGATTATAGACCTATCCGTTTGTGCATTATTGTTTATAAGATCAT
This sequence comes from Combretum micranthum, assembly GCA_024138025.1. NCBI lineage: Eukaryota > Viridiplantae > Streptophyta > Magnoliopsida > Myrtales > Combretaceae > Combretum > Combretum micranthum. Next base: position 44,404 of record JAMXBD010002926.1, read on the forward strand.
TATACAGATCTTAGCACGTAGATTACATTCTTTTCTAGACTCCTTGATTAGCCCCAGTCAATCAAGCTTTGTTCCAGGTCATAACACCTCGGATAATATTGTTTTCATTCAAGAATTTCTTCACAATTATGCGACGAAATCAAGGAAAAAGGGATGGATGTTAATGAATATTGATCTGAAGAAACCTTATGATCGATTAAAATGGGATCATATCCGCAATGCATTACATACTCTTAAATTTCCTAAGGATTGGATAAATCTGATTAGCTCTTGTGTCTCTACAACTTCTTTCTAAGTCATTATCAGTGATGAAATGTTGAAATCCTTTCCTAGCTCAAGCAGAATTCGACAAGGATGCCCTCTATCACCATATTTGTTCATCATATCCATGGAAATTTTTAGTCGATAGATACAGACTGTTCTTGATAGAGGCCCATGGAATCCTATTAAGTTACGAGGGGTTGACGCGGAATTTTCCCACATTTTCTTTGCCGGTGACCTCATTTTGATGGGAGAAGAAAATGAAAGAAATATGATAGAGTTATTAAAGCTTTTCGAATCTTTTTCGGGGAAAAAGATGAATCAATCTAAATCTCGCCTTTTCTTTTCTAGAAATACTTCAAGTGAATTAAAGGAGAAGATTCGCCAAGCCACTAACATCAAAATATCTTATAAGATTATAACCTATCTAGGCTTTGATATCTCTGAAAATGGCAATGTGAGTAAGGAAACGTCGGCATGCATCTTAGAGAAATTAAGGTGCAAACTAATAGGATAGAAATCAAAATTCCTCACCATGGCAGGTCGATTTAACTTGATCAAATCAACACATGAAGGAATTCTCAACTATTACCTATAAGCAGCTCATATTCCTAAAAGCACCATTAACAAAGCAGAAAGGCTTATTTGTAACTTCTTATAAAGGGATGGAGATAGGAGGAAATTGCATGAAATTAAGTGGGAAGAACTTACCAAGCCTAAAGATAGGGATGGTCTACATCTTTGGAGCCTCCGAGAAAGAAATGTTGCTTGTATAGCGAAACTGTCTTGGAATCTTAAAACTCGTCAATTAATATGGACAAAGATGGTTGAAAAGCATCAGAATCTGACAAGAAGGAATAACAAAGCTAGAGGTTCCAAAATTGTTCGTGAAATAATTAGCACTGTAGATTGGGTGGATGATCATTGTTAATATAGACTGCGAAGTGGATATCAGTGTAATTTCTAAACTGTGAACTAGGCCAAGGAAGGAACGCCTCTGAAGTTTATCTATGGTCCTTTTACTAAAGAAATGTTGGAGGTTAAAGTGACAACAACTTCGCTGGATGTGGATTCTTAGAATGAGAATATCATTAGATATCCCCTTGATGAAGATATAAAGACTAAATTGGGCCTCCATATCTTAACTAAAGATACTACAGAGGATATTCTAGCCTCGAATTTGGATGTTAGTAGAGAAGTTACGACTAAATCTACATATGAAAACCTCTTTAAGGTTAATTCTGACCTAAATACTAATTTTGGGAATGATTGGATTTGGAATATTAAGACTTATCCTAAAATTCAATTTTTCCTCTGGAGATGTTGGAAAGTCTGTATTCCCACGTGTCAACAGCTCTTCAGACACAACTTGACAGTGGATCCTCTATGTCCTTTTTGTAGCAAACAAATAGAAGACAGCCATCATCTCTTTATGAATTCTGGATGGTCAAAAGCTCAATGGATGTCCTTAAATTCATCACAAATGTTCCTCTCATCTTTTAGTCTTCCCTTCAAGGAGTGTCTAGCAATCAACGGGAAAAATGGAACCAAGTGTACAAGCCAAGTCGGCTTCCTTGGAGCACAATATTTAGCTTTACTTTATGGCATATCTAGAAGTTGAGAAATGAGATTATTTTTCAAAATGGTGACGTCAAGAATGATTGGTTGCACTTTGTTCACTCCAATTATAACGAATTTTGGACCTTATCTTAGAAATCCAAGCATAGTCAGAAAGCTATTACAAATTATGGATGGAATATACCGGAGAATGTCATAGTAAAAATCAATGTTGATGCTAGTTTTCTCCCTGAGAAGAAGTACACTTATGTTACTGGATTTTTGCGTGATAAAGAGGGGCTTTGTAGAGGAGATTTTAGGAGGAAAATCAGTGCCAGCTCTCCCTTGGAAGCTGAAATTTGGGGTATTTATTGGGGTTTTCATTCAGCAGCAACTTACTATAATCACAATATCAATCACAATATCCTCTTAGAAATAGATTCTTTGGAAGTTGCCCATTTGATAAATTCTAATGATATTAGTATAGAATTTTTACCAAGTTACATTTTATCATGTAGGCAACCGATCCCGATGACCCCTTGGGTCCTTTTGTCTTGGACACCTAGAGAGGAGAATTCCCTGGCTCATGATTTTGCCCAAAGAGGAGCAGCTGCAAATCAAGATTTCAATTTTACCAATGCTCTATCAAGCTCTATCTTCTATTTTCTTCCCTTTTATATCTAGGATTTTTTACGTAGATCCATTCGCTCTATTCTACATAAGGACTTACTTAGTTACTAGCCTTCAATTACTTAAGACCGTTTTATTGTTGTTTTTGCGTTTTAACATTGTGATCCATGTTTGTATGTTTTCCTTTGTTTTTTATTGATGAAGTCTTGATCTCACCGAGAAAAGCAGTGTAAGATAAAGATTTGTAAGTTTTGAATTATGAAAATTTAGATAAATTTGGTGCCAAAATCACTAATTCTATTAGTTTGATTACTATTTTCTTTAATTAGTTGCTTGGTATGTTATTAAGTTTAATTTTATGACATAAATTATAAATTTATGAAAACCAACAAATTGAGAGTAATCTCCTTTTTTCCTTTTAACTTATTGAGAATTTTAATTTATCGTAGTATTCACATTACTTATACTAAAATATATAACTATTGTATAGTTAGTGGATTAAGATTTCCATTCAATTATAACAAGGGTTTTGCAAGCATAATTTAACATATTAAGTCTAATATATATCGTTAGTTTTTGAATTTATTCAACCAATGGGTGAAGATTTACAACAATATAATTTTAGCATTTCAAAATTTATAAATGTCCCCATTAAGTTCTTGTTTTTTTTTCCTCCTTCTCATTCATCTTTGCATGCCGATAGGATGTTGATTTTATAGGTTTTTCTATCTACAAGAGTTACTCACTAAACTACTATTTACCCGCATGTCTCTCAATCGAAAAAAAAAATGGATAACATCTAACTAAAAGAATTGGATAAGATAAGCATAACTAGATCATGCAATATAAAAAATATTGAATAGTACAATCCTTTTGTACCATGTGTAATAATTGGTATACATAATACTAAATAGGAGGTTTTTATACCATCCATTATTTAGACTACATAAGTACAATATAAAATATTATATTTAGGTGATAATACTCTGATCTTATTTTAGCATTTTTGAAAATTATTTTTATGTGCCATGTAAATTTCATTTTTATACCATAGTACAAATTCTTTTGAATTTTGTACCTTGAGCCTTTTATTGTCTAGTGCTTAAAACCATTATGAAACCAAATAAAATACTAGAATTTTTGAATAAGTATCACATTAAATGCCCAAACTTTACCAATTTTGCAATCAACTATAGTAATTGAAAAGTACTAAATTATTACCTATAAACTTTTTGAATTCATTTATAGTACCCAAATAAGATAGTTAATTACAAAAATAGATAAAGTTCAAATATTAAATAGCAAAATTTTAGCAGAGTTCAAGTAGTTAATTAAAACTAAAAATTAATTTTTAAAATGTCAACTTCTAAATTTCAAGTAATTAATTATAAAAACAGGAAAAATCCATACCTCAAATGTGATAATTGCTCAAAGCTTTTCATTTTATTTTATAAACCAGTTCATCCTTATATTAAGGAAAGGAAGGGCCTCAAACGTGGATATAGATATTTCAAGCATATATTTAAGGGTCCTGTCTTTATAAATTTCTTTTGAAATAATTTTTCATTTAAGGCACTTGTTGAAAATAATTATTTAAATAAGATCAAATTAAAAATAATCATCAATTTAAAGTATTAAAATCGCGATTTATAAATAGAATGTGACAATAAATATTAGACATATATATATCGCATTTTATAATCGTGATACTGTGTATATTGCAATTATAAGACATAATATACTAAGACCATAAAAAAGGGCCAAAGATAGGAGAGAGAGGATGAGAGAGAGAGAGAGAGAGAGAGAGAGAGAGAGGATAAAAACTCACATCAAGTTGCGTACGGACGATTTCTACAGAAGAGTCGAGGTCTATCCTTAGATATTACACAGATTGGTAGGTTTACATTTAAAATAGCAGGTACAGTAAGTTATGTCAAAAAGATGATAGGTGATAAGTTAAAAAAGTGATAGACGTGATAGATTGCGATTAACCCAGGTATGTCAAGAGATGAAAGAGAGAGTACAGAAGAGAGAGCGTGAGAGATGGAAAAAGAAAAGAAAAGAAAAGAGAGAGAGAGGAGAAAGAGGACAAAGGAGAGCAAGAGTTAGGAAAAAAGTGAAAAAGAAAAGAAAAGAGAGAGAGGACAGAGTGAGAGAGAGAAAAAGTTGGATTGAATCTTGTTTACTTTTCAAAACAAACGTTCCATCACCAACTTTGCACCAACATTTGCTGAAATTTAGCACCGCATGTACGTCCCGACAATAGAAAACATATGAATAAGATATAAGTATGATATTAAAACTTAATATCAGGATGTATATATAAATTTTTTTATTCTATTTTCTAGACATAATTTAACAATTATATATTGATAATTAATTTCATTCAAACTTATATATTAATAATTTTTTTCTCTAAGAACGATAAAGAGGTGTTAAACCCAATTTCTTTCATTTTCTAGCCTCCATCTACCTATCGCTATCATTAATCCCCAATTTTACGTATAGACATAGTCAAATAAATAACCCAATTACCATGTAATATTTTCTATCACTACTTTAGGGTCTATTTGTTTAGCTTTTTCAGACAGATACACACTTTTTTCAAACTTTTTTCTAACAAATTATTTATTAATAAATAGATATAGAAAAAAAAATTTACATTTTCATAAAAATATCAAATAAATCAAATATAGATAAAATATAAATACAAATTTAATATATTTACACATATCATTTTGATACAGATATAGATACAGATACAAATACAAATGAAATGAAATACAGACCATCTAGACAGACCCTTAATCTAATATCTTCCCCCCAAGTTCTAGTCATTTTCCTCAAGTCATAAAAGCAAAACCCCAGCTCCTTCCGAATCCATTTTATTCATCTTTTAAAATCAACAGACCAACTGTTGGACCCGGGCAGAAGACTTCCTTTCTTCTACTCCTTTGTCACCCTCATCTCTCCTCAATCAACATCAACCTAACCAAAACCACTTCACCCACTCTACCCACCCCACAATCAGACCTGTTGGATTCGGCCACAGCGGCCAACTCCGCCGTTCACCCAGTGAGATCATCTTCGCTAAACTTCGGCACGGTTGAGAAATTACAGTTGGAAGAATTCAATTAGGATTAGAAAACCTTCCTTCTCTTCTTTTTATGGTAATCCAGAGTACAGGAAGCCTAATAAGACGATGTTCGATGATCAGGCTATAAACTCCTTTTCAGACGGTAAAAGAAAAAAAAATTTAAAAAAAAAAATTCCGTGAGGAAGCAGAAATCTTACATGGCAAGCCATCAGTGACACTCATGCAGATGAACAAATTTTAACATTAATGTATACCATGTGCTATATTGGAAAGAACTTCGCATTTGTCCCTAATATAGATTACGTAGAAACCGAGTTAAATGAGATATTTAAGCAGGGAGTCGCTCTTAAACACTTCCACATATAGGCAATAAAAATAATACAAGTACGATGATGATATCCAACACCATATGAGAACCTAAACATGCAAACCGTGAACGCTGGTGGCCCAACTTAATTTGCAGAAAGATATTATCCTCAGCATGCAGGTTACTGATGATACAACCTCTCAAATCTCAACCACCAGCTACCTCATTACTTCACATGCTATTAGATACAACCGATCAAGATAGATAAAACCAGATTAAGGAAAGCTTTACCAAGCAGCTTCCCTGATCCTCTTCCCACAATGTTAGTTTTACATAAGTAACCATTACATAACACAATTTTAAGAGCATCTTAAAGGACTTTAGCACTTTGCACCATGGCCGACATCCTCAATTTGAAAGCCTTATCTTGGGAGGGGGGGAAAAAAAGGCGAAACAAAAGGCCCTGTATTGCACCAATCGTGTCTAATGCTATTCAACGTAAACGGTACAAGATAAAGTCTGTCTATTTCCATAGCTTCCTCAGAGACATATTCTTCTCCGTCTCCTTCTTCATGACCTTTGCAACAGCCATCTCAAAGTCTTCTTGTGTCACATGAACTCTTCTTTCCCTCAACGCAAACATACCTGCCTCTGTGCACACAGCCTGAAAGAGAAGGAAAACACAAGGACACATAATAAAGCACAGAAGCAACAGGAGAGCATGTAGCTTAATACACGCTGATATTCAATTAAACTGGTTCTCATTCGAAGAGAAAAGAAGATCAATCATATTGTAGGAAAGAAGATATCTGCTGTCCCTTAAGTTGACAGCATTAACTTGCAAAGTATCTTTGGGTAAGGTCACAGAGTATTCATTTCATCATGTCTTACAAATTCTCAGGATTATACATATATGTATTAAAATGTTTTAGACCAATCCAATCCCTCATTGTCCTAAAGCCTCATCCAAGCAGCAGTTAACACATATGCAAGCATGTCATAAGAACAGAGAATACTGAAGTTCCTATAACACACTATAATACAGATAAATACTAGAATTGTTCCACACTCATTCAAGCCTCCAGCCTCATACAAGGTCACCACACATAAACATTTGACAACAAAGCCATGGCAGCATACTTCTACAACAAAAACAGGAAAGGTTGACTTCTAATCCAGATACAACAACAAAATACCATTGCCAAAAACACACTTACAAAGCCATCACTTGTCCATCAGACATGTAGATAACCTTGATTTCTTAAATATGAGTAATAATAGCAAGGTATGAAACAAAGAAGGAGCACAAAAGTAACTATTCAAATATAACATTCCAAGTGATGATCTCTAAACAGGTAAAACTCTAAAGTAGCATACCTTCAACTCAGCACCAGATGCACCATTCATCTTCTCAGCAATTTTCCTCAAATCTATCCCACGCATCAAATTCATTTTTCTTGAATGAATCTTCAGAATATCAAAGCGAGACTGCATGTTGTAAAATATACATATCAGCAAGTGGTAACATTTACTGCTGCCAGTCAACCAGCAAAGGTTTTCAACTGAAAGATCAGTATGCAACTGGATCTCCAAATAGAAATACAAAATTAATGATGAATATAAATGCCGCACGACACTCCCATGGTTAAATAAAACTAAACAAAGCTAAGAGTGACAACATGGTGTCATGGTGTAGAGCACATTGCTAATATCAGGATAGAAGCTAACCCTCACTTTCCAAATAGCGAAGTATGAGGTAATATCACCAGAATCAATTCACCATCCATACAATTTATAATGCAGTCTCAAAATTTGAATGATGCCTCTTCCTGGAGTTTATAAGAATGCAGAATGCAACATGTCATATACACACTCCTTTCCTTTTATGAACAAAAACTACAATAAATGTTGCTGAAGCATCAAAACATGCAGAGGACCAATTCAGAAGCCTCAAATATAAACATAAAGCTACCCAAAAATCACAATGAGGAAACTGGTCTGCCCTTGAATAGTTTACAGCAACAATGTAAACCGACTGATCTACCATTTGAAATGCCCACCAAGGAATGCAACATGAAATCAACAAGAGGATAACACAAACAAGCCAGATTATTCAGCATGATCTAATAGTTGAATTCATCAATCTTTCCACTGAATCCAATCTGTCCATTCCAATAAATTGAAATATAATAACAATAACCTCTAGTCAGTTGCGCCAAGGAATGCTACGTGAGATCAATGAGAGGATAACGCAAACAAGCCAGATTATTCAACATAATCTAAAAGTTGAATTCGTCAATCTTTCCACTGAATCCAGTATGTCCATTCCAATAAATTGAAATATAATAACAGTACCCTCTTGTTAGTTGCATAGAGATTAATTGCTTTGTGATTAAAAACAAATTTACTCTCTTTCTTCACGAAATCTACATGAATTATATTAGGAGGAAATATGAGTAAAACTTCTGTAAGTTGCTCTAGGATAGTGAAATAGAGCATGTTGACATAGAAGCAAAGCAAAGAACATATATGGATGGATATGGACTAATGACATAAAACTAAGCATATTCAGGACTGTATTAAAACATTGGAAGTGAGAGACCCATTGTTCAAATCAAAACCAATTATTACCTCTTCATTCGGATTTGGAAATTCAATTTTCCTGTCAATTCTTCCAGGCCTAAGAAGGGCTTGATCAAGAATATCAATACGATTTGTTGCCATCAGCACCTGTGAGACATTAACAATAATTCAGATGAGAAGCAACAGAGAAAATGAAATTAGCAGCACATGTAATATCATTAGTTGATACCACACCACCTACCTTAATCTTGTTGGAAGCCTCAAATCCATCAAGCTGGTTAAGGAGCTCCAACATTGTCCGCTGTACCTCACTGTCACCATTGCCACTTCCAGACTCCATCCGAGCAGATCCGATACTATCAATTTCATCCATGAAAATAATAGATGGTGCATGCTCCCTGCGAAGCCAGGAACAATTCATCACCAAGCGGAAAAAAATAAATAATAGTTACTTCAGAGACAACATATCAATATGCACATGGACATGTGAATATTTTCATATATGAAGCTTAAGCACAATGAAGCTGACGCCTCACACGGGAATAATAATAATAACCACAAAAAAAAAAAAAAAAAAATCAACATATGATAAGTGCTTCTCCATCATTTCTCATTCATAGAAATGTACAGGTGCAAATGCAGAAAGGGGCTAACTTACAAGGTTTGTCTTTTTCTATTAGTCAGATAGAGTTGAGAATATGCTAATTCATGACATGACAGATGTGAGAGAGAGAGAGAGAAGAGAAATAGGGAAAGACAGAAAGAGATTCAAACCCAGGGCATATTTCACTTACAATCACAGGGATTAAATACAAACCTTGCCATAACAAAGAGTTCTCTAACCATTCTTGAACCTTCTCCAATATATTTCTGGACCAACTCAGAACCAGAAACCCTTATAAATGTGCAATCTGTGTGGTGGGCAACTGCCCTAGCCAAAAGGGTTTTCCCAGTACCAGGAGGCCCATAGAGCAAAACACCCTACAAAAATTAATGGCATTAGTCACAAATCACTAAAATGCAAGTTGAATTTCCTTGAAAGCATCAGATGAAGCAACAGAAATTACCTTTGGTTGCGCAATACCAAGGCTTTCAACAGCTCAGGATGCTTATTGGCAGTTCGATAACCTGAAGCAATCAATCGGAGGATTGAACAATGAACAAGAAAACCACATATTTGAATATTCAACTAATTAAAGAAACAACAGGAAATAAAAATACCTCCTTAATCTCTTTAATTGTTGATCAAGGCCACCAATCATGTCATATGTAGAATCAGGAACTTTCTCAACTTTCATAAGGTTAACCAAGGGATCCACTTTGCTTGGCAAAATCAAGTGCAAAACATAGCTATCATTACGAAGAGCGACCCTAGTCGAGGGTGTAATTTTAGTTATATCAATACTTTTGTCAATATCAACCACGTACTTCCCTTCTGGATGAACCTGACAAAGTAACAGACTCCAGGTAAATAGGATTCACACACTTGCACAGACGACACAGTTTTGAACAGCATAGTGAATACATACCTTTACTAGCACTTTGTTTTTACCCATTACTTTGACAACTTCACCAACATATGATCCAGGCTCTTGAAGCAACTGAAGCTCTTCTCTTAACATCCTCACTACACGATTAGCAATTTTAAGAAACACTTCAGTTTTTCACGACTAATACTACACTGTGAATAAGAACAATTTTTTCATCATAAGTAAATAAATTTTCAGTAAAAAAGCAACAATCACCGGATTTCCATTTTCACAGCAATGACAAAAAATAATATTCCCAGCATCGACTAACAAACATTTCATTGGCACATTAAGTTACTCCCTACTCTTCTCCTTGTTACGAATTCCCCTTTTACAGATGCATTTCAATTCAATGACCCCAAGAAATGACTAGAGCACCCACTTATAATTAACCGGTGCTTTTGCACTCCGTGCCCCATATAAATTCTCCACTTTGAAGTGCACCTAACTATGAAACGTGCTCAATTAGACAAAATTTTTCTCTTTTCTCATAATTTTTATGATTCAAATCGTAATTAAAATGTAAATGTACATCGTTTAATCATCTTTACTATAGACAAAGCTCCAACGGTCCAAATTACCCAGAGACGCCTCCTAATTACAATTCAAGTGATGAAGATGCCCAATTCTGCATCCGAAGCAGTCCAACAACAACTCAGATTGCCAATTTCCTAAACCCTAACTAACTAAAATTACGATCTCAATCCATCCAACCAATGATTAAACTCAAAACCCTAAGTAAAGATAGAAAGAGACTGAGCTGCAAGTAAACTCAAAGTTACCTCGAGAATTGAGCTCGTTGCGCTGGGCTTCAAGGCGATTAAGGTTGTGCGTTTTTTGACGGACAAGAAGCTGGAGCTCGTGGATGTGTTGGAGATAGTATTGCCGGAGACCCTCCCCTTGCTTCGCCACCGTCTTGGCGGAGCAGGCCTCGTCGTGTACGACGGTTTCCAATTGCATTTTCTCCACTTCTACGGCTGCCATCGTGTTCGTCACGTTCGAAATTTTGTTGTTTCGTGTCGATGGAGAAAGAGAGATTGGGAGAGAGGAGACGTGTGTATTTGGAGTGTGGGTACAACGTCGGTGATAGAGCACCGGCAGGAATATTGAGCTCGGGCTTTTTTAAGCCCACAATGGACATATTGGATTCTTTTCTTGGCCCAGCAAGACTGGAGGATAGAGTTAAAATAAAAACACATTTCCAATTTTCACAGAGGTAATTCGGCTCAATAAATTCAAAATTCAAACGAGTCTGCATCTTAAAAAATCTAGTATCATTGCTTTATTACAAACTCGGGAAAAAGAATGCCGACCCCAAATTTTGTTTGTTAAATAAAGAGCATATGGAAATGAAGCACACAAAAAAGTTTGAGTTACAAGCAGGCATGGTTATAATATATTCGACCTAAAAACTATAAAAGTTTAGTTTTATAGGATTTTAAAACGGGTTTAGAAAAAAATTTTCAACTATATATCGTCTAAGATCTGTTTGTGGCAAATAGTTATTACCCCATAAGAAATCTAACTTGCCAAAATGTAATAAAAATTTAAATACAAATAATTCAAGTCAAACTCAAAAGAAAACCTTAATCATAACTTTTATCATTATCTCTCTCAACTCATATCAATTGTCATATAATCTTCAAAACTCAACTCATATTTTTGTATTTATCTTACTTAAACCAATAATTATAATGCATGTTGAATTATGATTTTTTAGGTTATATTACATGTAAAGATTGAATTTTCATAAATAATATGTTAAGATGTAATTTAGAAAACAAGATGGATCTAATGAAATGACCCACAACACGGATTGTTGATTAAGAAATCAAATAAAATTGAAGTCAAAGGAAAGTGAAACTAAAAATTTGCTCATAATGGGGAACTTAGGTGAATTAAAATTGAAATTTTAGTTAAGATAAATAATTTAAATATAACTGTTATTTAAATCATATTTAGCCCATAAAGATTAATTAAAAATCCTAAACTAGCTATAACTAGTCAAAATTTTTACACATAAAAATTAACAGCTTAGAATTGTGTCATGTGGCACAATGTGATAAAAAAAACATCACTTTACCCTTCTACAACCTTAGCAACATGCTCTTTTCTCTCTCTTATATATATATATATTATATATTATTTCCTGCCCTCTTTTCTCTTATAAAACTCACTCCAAATATAGAACGAAACAATAGTAAGGCATTGTAAATAATTTATCATTAATGTAGATTGAGTCAAATTTATCATTAATGTAGATTTATAGAAGGAAACAGCTGGGCATATTTAGTAATATATCATTAATGCAGATTGAATCAAATTTATCATTAATATAGATTGAGTCATTTACCCAATTCTAGGAATTAGCAATTAGCTGTCAACTATCAATTATAGGAGATTAGTATTGATTTGCAAGAGATTGACTCCATGAAAATTATATATATTTACCTCTTAGAATTAATAGAATGTAGCCATTGCTCCAATATTCATCATGTGGTATTAGAGCAACAAACCTAAAGCCAATCTTTCTCTTTCTCTCTCTTTCTTCAAACAATGGTCTCACAAGATCTAACACTTGCAATCATGTAAGGACCTGAACTTACCCCTATATTTAAAATAGGTAAATTAAGTTCCCCAACCACATATAATCCGCAGTATTATATGTAAGGTTGATTACCAGGATCGGTTTAGATAGTTATTTGTCTAAATATCTTATAAGAACAAAACTTTAAAACTACTACATTTTATAACAACTTATAAAACATAACTCCAACTTTATACTTAGTAAAAGATATAGATATATTACATCCATATATATATATATATATATATAAATATTACAAACAATACTTGTAAACAAGCCATTTACAAAATATATCAAAAGATAACAAAAATCTTATTAACTAATACATAGGTTTTCAGAACATATATGTTCATATAGATATTTTATTACATAAGGGTTCCATCAAAGTAAAGGCTGTCTCTATTCTTCCCAATCATCTAAGAACTCCTCAAAATCCGATCCATATCCCATGCTTGTATAGAACTCATCATCCACACCTAAAAAGGATAAAATATGAGCCAAATGCCTAGTATATAAGTAACAAAAACAAATGTGCAATGGCATACACGATCTTAAACTATAATACAATGCGACAATCATTTGGTTATTAGATAATCTTTAATTAGTCAAACATCACTGGAGTATTCAATCTCCAAACAACGCGGATATCCGGGGGTCCTGAGTAACGATCACGATACTCAAAGGATTGATATAAGCAGCTCAGATACTTATATCTCTTAGATGATATATCCATAAAAGAGAAAATAACCTCATCTAGGGTTAATAGCCGCTACACAACTTCACTTATCTTAGTCCATAACATCGCCTAGTCCAACTGTTCCCATAAACATTTGAACTAAATCATATTACTTCATTCTAAGCTCAAGCAAACGTTACACCGGTACCTTCCGCCCTATCGCTTACTCGCCGTACCACTTAGGAAAGTCTTATCAAAAGAAAGGAGTGGCCTAAACATCTAAACTACCGTGCCCCCAATCCGAGCAAGGTGCTGCTCCTCGAACCGGATATCGATTTGCCATCCAGGACAGATACGGATTTAAACAGCATAAGAGATATCCAATTCAAACAATGTTTAAGTTTATCTATATTAAAGTTGATTGAGTATATGCCTATCCTAAGCGGGAAACAAATACGTTACTGCATACTTGAATCAAATCAGGAATTAATTGAGGTAGCCAAGCGAGGATCTATCACTGTTCCAAGAAAACCCTCTCAAATCAACATCCTAATTTTAATTCATACATAAACATAATTAAATCTAAACAAGACACTCAAAGAAATTCAAATAAGTTCATCACGAGGTCCTAACATAGCATTTATACAGCATACAACATCATACATGCTCAACAAATACTCAAAAAACAATTTAACAAGCTAAAGGAATGGTTTTGAAGAAGTTTTGAAAATGGAGAACTGCAGGGGACACGCCGACAGCGTTGAGGCAATATAGTCTGCACCAAAAAACTCTACGCTTGCTATTGCTGGCAGCGTTCAACCAAACGCCGACAGTGTTATGGTCTACGCCTGTTAAAATTTTCGAGAGTTCTACGGGGTTAGTCCATACCCGTGGATACCCCCAACACTTGCTGTCGTGTATGCCGGCAGCGCTGACTCCTATGCTAGCGGCATTAGGACGGTGTACACTACAGCACAGATTTTTCGAAAAATTGAAGACCTCTCTTGTTCAAAACACAACTTTTTATTGAAGTCTTCATTTCTAAACTCCCTCTTAACACATTCCCAATACCAAACCTTCATCTATATGCATTCTAACTTCTTTTAACACTCAAAATCTTCATTTCAACCTCATCAAACATTCACTTCTATCATTCAATCACTAATCATCATCTACCCTCATTTAGCCCATTCGTTTTACTCGAAACTACCCTAACCCTACTCATTTCTAACTTTATTCACTTCCACTCTACTTGTCATTTACTTGGCACAATTAATCATTCATATACCATCAAGTTATTCATTCATTACATAACTAACACGTGCAAATCATAAAAACTCATTTTAACATAAAAACTCATATTCTAACAAAACCTTAAACTATCAAATTTGTTCTTAACATAACAAACATGTACCTTTAGAGTCTTAGGCTTGGCTTTATGATCTTGCCACAAGAAAATGATGGTCTTGCTTGGGAAAAGTGCAGGTGATGTTTGGACTTGGGTTGGGTGAGCTTTGAAAGACAAAAAATGGTGTTTTTAGCTTCTCTTTTGGGTCAAATGTCTGATTTTTCACACAAAATTTGCATAATTTACACTTGATATTTATCCAAAACTTAACTTTAGAGGCTGCTAAATTAGGGGCTTTAATTTGCATGGGTTTGGGCTTGGTTTTAGGTCAAAATTAGAATGAGTTGGGCTTGTTTTTGTTCTAAATTTTCTGCTATGCTTAGTTATCATTTCAAACATTATTTATCAAATTTTTAATCACTTCAAAACATGTATATCACTACAAGCACAATATTAACATTAATAATACACACATTAACATCCAATTAACTAATCACAAACACATCTACCAATCACTAATACAACTTGTATGCTAAACTTTGTATGTTTTTCTAATATGCTAAAATAGGCATTAATACACATGTAAAAATACAAATTGAGAATTATGGCTATTTCATGCCACCTCTCGAACAATTATTCCCAATTCTCACGAGCCTAATTATCCTCTTATTGCCACAAACATCTCCTCCCATTCCACCATAAAACTAACACCTGCAAATTATCTCTCATGAAAATTACAGTTTCAAGCAACCTTAGCTATAATCCTGAAGGATACATTGATGGCTCAATAAATGCACCATCTCCCACCATTACCACTAATGGCGAATAGACAGCAAATCTTACATTCCAGACATGGCTTTGGACAAATTAATATTTAGCACTATGGTCGGATCATTATCAGCTGCAATTGTTCCACTCTTAAATCATGCTATCACCTCTTATGATGCTTGGATAATTTTTTAAAACACACATGCAAAGCATACTCATGGTCATATTAAGCAGATTAAGGAGCAACTAAAGAATCTAATTAAAGGCTCACATACAATTAGTGAATATATGCAATATATTTGAAGCCATGCCAATGAGCTTGCAATTCTGGGCAAACCATATGATGATGAGGACTTGATTGAAAAAGTCCTTGACAGTCTAGATGAGGAATGTAAGTCAATTGTTGACGTCGTTAATGCTCGAGATACGACCATCTCATTTGATGAGCTTCATGAAAACTTCTGAATAAGGAAATGACATTGCATCAATCCCAACCACCATAACCAACTTGTCTTCTAGCAATAGCAAATCCAACAACCATGAATGCTTGGAGGAAATCGTGGCGTCCTCCTTTCAACTCATCACCAAAACAATGGTTGCCATCTAGTGTCAAGCATGCAATACTGAAGCACATACCAAATGACACCTGCGATTTTGATTAATTTTAACTCAACCCAATTTAAGGTACTCATCAATAGCCCCACGATCATCGAGTTTCCAACCAACAAGTCTGCATTCATCATCTCCTTGGCAACTTCAAGTCAATTATACAACAACTAGCACATCCAATACTCCATCATGGCTCCTTAATAATGGCGCATCTCATCATATCACCACCAACTTGAATAATCTCTATCTTCAAGTACTATATGATGCCTATGATGATGTCATGATTGGCAATGGCATGGGTCTTCAAATTACCCACACCGGTTCTACCTCTCTTTCTTCCTCCACATGTGATTTTAAATTACATAATGTTTTGTGTGTTCCAACAATGAAAATATAATATATATATATATAATTTCCATTTCTCAAATGTGCCTCAACAAAAATGTTTCTATTGAATTCTTACACCTAAGCATGGGAGCAACACTTTTGAAGGTACCAACTAAGGATGGCATGTATGAGTGGCCAATCACTTCAACTAACAAATCTTCTCTTGTTCACTTCTCCAGTGTAAAGACAATAACTACCAAGTGGCACAATTGTCTAAGTCATCCTTCTTCTCCAATTTACAAACATTTCATTTCCAAATTTCAATTACCAGTTTTTGTCTCCTCTACAGATAATCATTGTAATGCTTGCAGTTGTAATAAAAGTCATAAGCTTCCATTCTCTATGTCTTCTCTTATATTTACAAACCTCTTGAAATAATTTTCTCTGATGTTTGGACCTCTCCTGTGCATTCATATGATGACTTCAATACTATGTCATTTTTGTTGATCATTTCACTAAATATGCCTGGTATTATCCACTTAAACGTAAATTTTATTCATATGAAGTCTTCATTCAATTCGAATCATTTGTAGAAAATTATTTCAATCACAAAATTTTAAGCTTATACTTTAATAATGGTGAATAATATCAAAACTCTTGATTCATTTTTGGCTACAAATGGCATCATTCATTTAACAACTCCACCACATACACATGAACACAATGGATATTCTAAAAGGAGACATGGTCACATTATAGAAACTGGCCTTTCACTACTTACACGTGCATCCATTCCTCTAATCTCTTAAAATCATGCCTTTGCTACAACTGTTTACCTCATCAATCGGCTTCCCATACCCACACTTAACATGACTTCCCCATTTGAAAAAAATCTTTGGCACTACTCCCAACTACTTTAAACTTAAAATATTTTGTTGTCTTTGTTATGCGTGGCTTTGACCTTACAATAATCACAAACTTGAAGCCCGATCGACTCCTTGTGTCCTCCTTGGCTACTCTTCTACCCAAAGTGCATATCTGTGCTTTGGTACCGACACATCTCACCTTTACATTTCTCGTCACATCAAATTAGTCTTTCCCCTCAAATCTAGTCACACTCATCACAGTCGTCCCAAGTCAACCACTATTTCTCATTAGTTACCACCTACCTACATAATTTCCTTAGATTCTCCTACAACAACTATGCTCATGTCACGTTTGGTACACCGGAATAATTTAAAATGGAATTGATTAGAATGGCATGGGTTCTGGAATGACAAATCCATTTATATATTTAGAAGTGTGCATGGATGTTTAGAAGTGTGCATGGAATGGAATGATTATGGGATATATTTGTCATAAATGTCCCTAGCAATAAATATAAGTTATGAATATGCGATAAGATAAAAGGTTAATTATATTGCATACAATTAATAAAGCTGGAATGGAATCAAATTCCTTTTCAGAGTCAGAATTGTTCCAAGGAATCGCGATTCTGGCTTCTAAAGATGTACCCAAACATGAGAAATGGAATGGATCCGGGAATCATGATCCCATTTCAGGTTCATTCTTGCATACCAAACATGACATTAACACATCATCAATAGAAGGTCTCTCAAATGTTGCTCCTGTACAAATGACACCGATACCCAAAAATCCCCATACCCTCAACCAATCTTCGACCAACCAATCTACCATAATTGATCCACTAACTACCACCAAAGACCAAGCCTTGCCACCTTCTTCATCCATTCTTAACATAGAACAAAACCAGCACTCATCGCCCACTGCATCTAATTTCCTTGACCCAACAAACACCCATTCAATAACCACAAGAGTTAAAAATCTTGTCCATAAACGAATCAAAAAGCTCAATCTTAATGCTGAACTCATCTCATCTGATGACCTAAAACCAACAATGGTGACCCAAGCCTTAAAAGATATCAAATGGCACAATGCAATGTTTGAAGAGTTTGATACTCTTATTCAAAATGGTACACATGACCTCGTTTCACCCAACCAAGCCCACAATCTTACCATATGTAAGTGGATTTTTCATACTAAATGCTTATCAGATTCTGTTGACAAAGTACAAAGAACGTTTAGTAGTCAAGGGTTTCCATCAACATCTAGGCATTAACTACCATGACACTTTCAGTTCAATTATCAAACCAACAACAATTGGCCTCATTCTCACCATTGCAATTAGTCATGGATGGTTTTTACGATAACTTGACATCAATAATGCCTTTTTACAAGGTCATCGCACTGAAGATGTCTTCATGATAAAACCTTCAGGCTTTATTAATAAAGAATATCTGATCATGTGTGCAAATTACACAAAACCATCTATTATTTGAAACAACCTCCATGGGCATGGTACCATGAGTTACAAAAATTTCTTCTTACTAAGGGATTCAAAAAGTCATGTGCAGATACTTCCTTGTTAATATACAACAATACAAATACCATGATTTACTTACTAGTATATTTAGATGACATCATCATCACAGGAAGCGACAACTCCATCATGCAATGTTTTGTCACTCAACTCACAACATGTTTTTCTCCAAAGGATCTTGGTAGTCTCTCTTATTTTTTAGGTGTTGAGGTTCTTCCACACAAGCATGGTCTTCTCTCTCAACGTTGCTAAATTAATGATCTTTTCAAGTACACTCACATGACTGATGCAAAGCCAATTCATACACCTTAGGGAACAAATCAAACTAAGTCTTCATAATGGCATCACCTTGACGAATGCCTTAGAATATCGAACCATTATCGCTAGTCTTCAATATTTAACTCTCACAAGGCCTAACGTTGCATTTGCAATAAATGAAGTCTCTTAATGCATGCACCATCCTACGATAAATCATTGGAATGCAACCAAACGATTGTTACAATACCTTCATGGAACATCTGATCATGAAATAGTACTTCATTGTAACGTAACACTTTCTCTCCATGCATTCTCAGGTGCCAATTGGGCTGGTAACAAAGATGACTACACATCAACTATTGCTTAGATTGTTTATCTTGGTCGCAGTCCAGTTTCTTGGAGTTTTAAGAAACAACGCACCATCACACACTCGTCAATTGAAGCTAAGTATCGTGTTGTTGCAGCAACTGTTCCTGAATTGCATTAGATTTGTTCACTTCTTACAGAACTTGGAATATAGACTTCATAAGCCCCGATCATCTACTGTGACAATATTTGAGCCACCCACCTTTGTTTTAACCCAGTTTTTCACTCTCGAATGCCACCATTGATTTTCACTTCATTCGCAAGCAAGTCTAGAGTCTCATCTATAGATTAGCTAGCTGATGTGCTCATAAAGCCACTCTTACACGCTCAATTTCTTCATCTCAAGGAAAAGATTGGAATCTCCACCAAGAGCTCCAACTTGAGGGGGCATATGGAAGGAAACAGCAGCCATGCATTGTAAATAATTTATCATTAATGTAGATTGAGTCAAATTTATCATTAATGTAGATTTATAGAAGGAAACAATAGTTGAGCATATTAAATAACTTATCATTAATATAGATCGAGTCATTTGTCCAGTTCTAGGAATTAGCAATTAGCTGTCAATTATCATGGAGATTAGTATTGATTTGCAAGAGATTGACTCCATGACAATTGTATATATTTACCTCTTGGAATTAATAAAATTTAGCCAGTGCTCCAATATTCATCATACCAAAGGCTTAATATAAGTACATTTAAAACCCTACCTTAATCACATTTTTAGTGATAATAACATAAAATTAACTTAAGATTAGCATTAATTAGTTGGTAAGACATGTTTTTCATTAAGGAATGATAAAAATAGAGAAGGAATGAAAGAGGAAGAAGGCTTTCAAGACCCACAAAACTCATAACAAGGTAAACATGTTATTTTAAAGTGAGATGTTATGAGTTTTTATAGCTTTTTCAAGTATACAAATTGACATAGGTGTATGGATTAAAGATTTAGGTAGCTAAATTCCAAGTTTTTTGGTGTTTTAAAAGACTTCATTTGGTGTAGCAACTGCAATAAAAGAAAATGGTGCACATTCAAGTAAAGTAAGTTACAATTCTAACTAATAATGTTGGAATGTGATGATTTCAACATGGGTTAACTAGCTATTGTGTTAAGTGGTGTATGGCAAGGGTTCTTGAAACTATGAGCTACCAGAAATTCTAATTTCATTGATGAATATGATGTTTGGATTTAGATATGTATGAATACTCAGAGGACATGTTGAAATAGGATTGAATACTAAATTGGGTGCTGATTGGAAGTTGTGAATTAAACGAAAAAATTGTATGGGATCATGTACGTACGTGGTGTGATGTATAGGAAGTGGAAATTGATGTTATAATCTAGAAATGTTGATTAGTTGCAAAAATTAGTGTTTGGGAGGTGAATTGTAAGGGAACTAATTGATACAACTAATATAAATGTAATTGTACATGTATAGATAAATTTCTCGACATGTTATGTTAAATTGAGTATTTTAAATGAAGAGCCTAGCTATAATGGATTAATAAAGGAGTCTTATTGATGTCCAATTTGGTAATTTATAATATATAGGGATGTTTCGAATTGATTACTGTAGATATGGCGTTCTTATTGAAGTAGTTATGCATGCATTACGTGGACCCCATGCCTTGCACGTAGATTAAGAGTGCTACTGAAGAGATAACTCTTGATGATGGGATGGCTTGAAGGGAATAACAAGAAGGAGGAATATGCAGTCTCAATATCTCAAACGCATAAGTGACATGTAAGGGAGTTTCAGTAAACTTCATTCGTCAACCTTACAATTCTTGAGTAAGTTAGAGTGGTGATTACCCGAGTTGCCTTATTTGATCTTTTTGAATAGAGCCTCATCTATGGCATGTTGTTTGTCTTCTCCCTATAAAAGTTGAAAATGAGGAGAATTGGATAAGTATTCATAGGAATCTGGCATGGATGACGACCGTTAGATCATCTTAGTGATTGATGGATGAGACAGCGTTATCCTAAACGAGCTATTCATGGGCTAAATCCAATAGTCACTCCTGTGTGCATGAGTCCGTCTGAGAAAAAGTTGAATGTGGCAAATAGATTAGCAATTTCTATTCCGAGCTTACTAAACCAAATCTCCTAAGCCATCCCAAAGACCATACCAGACTCGTTGAGCCATGTTACCTAACAAGCAAGTCAAGGTCAGATAAACAAAATAATAACATTTATATTCTTAAAGCCCATTTACAATTACTAAGGTATAGAATTGAGAAATTGTTAACTTGGCACATAAATAGATTGATTAGTGTTTTATAGATGCTTTGTTGGGATGTACATGGGCTCTTTTAGATGATTTAAAATAGTAAATAGGTGTATTAATAATTATTTTAATTTAAAAAAGACTAATGGGGAATTATAACATGTTAAAGGAACTCTAATCCCTAGTAAGAAAATGGTGAAGTTGGAGAACTAAGAGTCTACATGAATATTACATGTGGTTTGAGAAATTTTAATTGTTCCTAATCAAATGTTAGCTTAGGAGACTTAAGGAAATGTATTGATGGAATATGTGCGTATAAGTAAGGCTTAAGTGGTGATTAGTTTTTGCTTGAAAATGTTTTGCTACATATCTTACATTCATTATGCAAAGATATTACTCATGAGATGATAACAAGTAATTTTTCAGAATTGGGAGCAACCTTGACTCTTAGCTCCTCAATAACACCTAAAATTTTGTGCCTAAAAAACCTCATTCGATTTCAACCTTAACTAAAAAGGAAAACACAAAATTATAGGTGAACATAAATATCAACAAGATCACGTTGACAATCATGTTCACCGACACGACTTTCAACATAAGCTATGTCAACACACAAGGGTTTAGATTCAAAGCAAACACCTTACCACATGTGTGTCTAAGCGCGTGTTTGATTCATACCCTCTCTTAGGCAAACACAAACATGTTCATGCCCATGCTAGCTCTACTCCTACATTGTAGCAAATATGGAGCACAACGGCCCCGTATCTCTAAAATTCTATTTTCAAGTACCTATCAAAAGACTAAAACACCCTAGCTAAATAAAAGTCGTACAAACTTATTGATTTGATAACTGCAAAGGATATCAAAAGCTATAAATCGCTAGTGGATTGTGCTAATCTATTATTGGAAGGCCAAGAATCGAAACCTATAAAAACATAGCCCACTAAGGATTGGTTAGCATAAGCCTCGAAGCCAATTATAATCTATATAATTAACTAGAAAATTTGATTAAATAAAATTAAAAACATGGGAAATATTGCTCATCCAGAACTCGAACTTCAATGTATGAAAATCAGTTGGGTTCTAAATTAAGATCCATAAACATATGAATCATAACCTGAGTAATTCAAATAATGAGAATAAAGTGTAATTCATTAAAGTTACCTTAGAACTTCATTCTGATACAAGTCTTTAAACTAATGAATAGTTGTTAAAATTTGAAATTCAGAAATATGGGTAAAGGTTTTGGAGACAATTCATGGGTACGCAGTAGATATATGTTGTTTGCTATGATAGAATTGATAATCGGACTAACAATTAAACTTAGTTTAATGGCTTGTTGATTGCTACTTAGTTGCTTGCTCTAGAAAGTGGCATAGTTGGATTGGGTTATAAGCCTGATCATAACTCAAGGATGATGCGATGATTAGATGCTTAAGCCTCCATGAAGTGCATGGTACAACTCAACGGGATGTCGATATGGGAGCTTCGAGATCGAACGATCAATTGGAGTAGAAACAAAGTTGCTACGAGTTATATGAAGGAATGAGATCCTGCATAAAAATTTTCAATGAACCATGCAAATTGATGGCAAGTTGTGAGGAACAAACTAGACGATATTATTTCTTTTCCTAACATTTTCCAGGGACTCATCAAACCCCCTAGTTTGCTTGGCGGGAGTCATGAGTACTTCTATATGTATTAGTATTTATGGGACATTAGAAACACCTACTTGGCTTTTGATTAATCATATTAAACTCTTTGCTTATTGCATAAAGAATAAGGTCTGTCCTACACGTGAGCGCAACTTTTTTTGTTGGGATTCATCGCTCACTTTTAATCATTTCAGGTGCCATATGTGAACTATATGGGGATTTGCATTATGACTTTCTATATTATGGGGATGAAGATATTGAGTGAGGATCAATAGTTAACGTATCAAGATACATAATTTTACTTAGATTTATCTCATTTTGAAACCTCTTTTGAACTAAACTCGGATTACGGTAAATAAATTACTATTTATTTATGTCTTGAATGGACCTTAGGTCCATTGTTTTCTTGAATGAGTCAAACTCATATTAGAGGCATAAGATAATTCTAGTTGTTATCCAACACATTCTTTCTTTTGAAAATCTTATTTACATCAAGTACTTTTACAAATTTATGTGAATAACTAAATCATAAAACAGGTGGCACCCAACAAAAATTTTTATTTAAAAAGTTATAAGGATTTGTTTAATAAAATTTGATTAGAAATGCACCTATCTAACAAATACCATACGTATACAACCTAAGGTAACGTAGGTGGCGAAACCAATATGCCCTTTGCCTTGGAACGTAACATTTAATCTTTTTCATATTATTTGGTGGTACTCCACATTTTTTTAATAACTTGACTTGAATTTTGTTGTTTATTTTTGAGTTAGACTGGTTTTTTGTTTTTATTATATGTTTAAATTATCCTTGATCTAGTCAAGCGAGGTAAGCTAGATTAATCCAATATCCTATAGGAGTAAGTTTGAGTATGGCAATAATAACACTTATAAGGTTTATGTTGGGTTTAAGAGACCCTATAAGGAAACGGGGTGGGTTTTAATCTTATATCACCCATCCCGAACCCGCCAAGTTGCATTCTTGTTAAGACTTGACCCCTTAACAATTACATGAGGCCTATTACCTAATAAAAATATATAAATAATAAGGACCCGTCCCCCTTGTAACAAGGATAAGGATAATAAATAAATGGTAAATTACATCGAATGATATCAATGTTGAGGGTAAATTCATTTTAAGGTATCATCGTTTTATAAAGTAGGTCGAATAAGGTATTAATAGTTGACCATTGATGAAAATTAAGGAAACTTAATTGAAAACTAGTCTAAACATTAGTACTATCGAGCTTGGATTTTTCATTTTTTTATTTCATTTCTTTTAATTCGATTCGTACCAAATCCTAACCAATTCGATACAAATTCTCGACTAAGAATTAAAAGAAAATTTATCTTCAAAAAAATATTTTGGAGTCACCACCTAACTATGGTCGGGAAAAATTATAAGTTAGGTTCAATTGGTTTGTTAACTCTAACTTAGCTACTAGACTGCAAAAAATTCAATTTGTAAACAAATTTTATAAACCAGAAA
Source organism: Combretum micranthum (assembly GCA_024138025.1). NCBI lineage: Eukaryota > Viridiplantae > Streptophyta > Magnoliopsida > Myrtales > Combretaceae > Combretum > Combretum micranthum. The sequence goes on from JAMXBD010002926.1 coordinate 69,080, forward strand.
TTTTGAATTCGAGGGCTAACCTATTAAAACCATATGGTTACCACTTAAAATTCATGACTTAAAATTTATTCTTTTAATGCTAAAAAATAAATTAAATCCCATAAATTTATAAATTTACAATTTTATTTATAAATTGATGATAAGATCATTTAATATTTACAATTAACTAACTAATTCAAAATTTATATAAAAAAGGGACAAAAAATAAATTTTCAAATTTTATATCGCTCTAGAGGTGCCTACGTATCCACTAAGCGGGATCAGATGTTACGTAATTCTTTTATAGAAAACTTTAGTATGTTGGTTTTTTTTTTAAAAAAAAACTATTTTTAATTTAAGTTCTTCAATTAGTCAATTTTTTATAAAACTATTTTTGTATAACCCTATAGGATACCATATTGATTTTTTCATTTTTAAGAAAATAAGATTTTTCTATACATCAGAAAGAATTTTTTATGTATATATATATATATATATTAATATACTCATATTACTTATTACATATCTTTTTTTTAATAAAAAAAAACCGATTCCCTATTATTTTTATCTATCCATAGTTTTTTTTAAACATATGCAGTTTATTCACTTTAAACATTTAAACTATATATATAATAAAATAGGAAAAAAAATAAAAAGTGAACTTACCTGAATAGGATTTGACGATGGTCAGATCTTGGGTCGAAATTTTGGTCGAGTTCGGATCTGGAAGAAAGCAACTGGCGGACTTTGAAACCGTTGATCTAGTAGTTCTGGGTGGTTATGACTGTGTCAGAGCAAGCAAGTGGAGGGTAACAAGAAGTCCAGTAGTGGTGGTTTGACTCGAAATTGGGTGGAAATGTGTAGTTTGTGTTTCTAAATGGTGGTGGTAGGTAGCAATGGTCGTCGCAAGTTGTTGAGAAGCTTTGGATAAAGGAGAATGTAAACCCCTGACTTCTTTTCATAACTCTTAAAAAATGATTTTAGAACTAAAAACAAGAGATCAAAACCATAATACCGACCCAAGTTAAACATCAAACTCTAGAAACTCTAAATAAGATCAAATAAGAATTTCATTACCTTAAGAAAAAAAAAACCTTAAAAAACAAAATGGAAAATCCAATAATCGTTCGATGCAAATCCGAATGCTAAACAATTCATCTATCTAATCACTAACATGCAAAATGAGACAATATGTCTAAATAATGTTCAATAACCAAATAATACGAAATATTTTAGTCAAAATTCGACTAATTAAACAAAATCGCTTATTAACACACAAACTGAGATAACCTCATCAAATATTAATTAATGGCAAAATTACAAAAGCCTAGATTCTCTTGCGAATCTTAGAGTCAAAATTTAAAATTAATACCGAAAGTCAAACAGAGTTAACAATTAAACCTTCGAGGACATTGAATCGATTAAAAAATCCAAAAAACTATAAAATATTAAATAAATCATAAAAATAAAGTAAAACTTAAATTTTGAACCAAAAAAATAATACAACAATAAACTTTTAGATTTTATAATCTTACGAGTAAATCTTAAAGCCAAAATTGAAATCGAAACCCTAAAAGTCAACTAAGTCAATAACAAGCCTTAGTGAGACTAGATTTAGCAATCTCGTGCTCGAAACTCTAAAACAGTAAAAGTGAGATAACCTTAGATTATAAACCGAAATAATATGATACGATCTAAAAAGATTAGATTTGCTAAAAATTTGATCGTTTCGGACTTGAACAGAATCAGTTTTCTAAAACAGGGTCTTGACATGCAAAATAGTAAAAATATTCCAACAACATATCTAGACTTTAATTAGAGAAGAAATCATAAAATATCAGTTACAAAATTTTACAGCTTCTAAAAATGTCAGATATAGCCATTCTACGCGTATTTTCATTACTACCGGTATTTGTCTTGTCTACTATTCATTTACTATTCGCTATTATTCATCCATCTCTAATTTTCTTTACCATCTATCTCTTACAACCTATAAACCTATTTCTTACACATTTATATTTCTAATATCACTTTTTACATAATTTCTCTTACACTTTACTTACTTTTCTTTATTAAAATTATTTTTTAATCACATTTCCTCCCTTTCTCCCTAAAGTACTGGCCATACTCTCTCTCTCTTCTATCTATTTTATTTGCTTTTTCAATTAATTTTATTGACACTAATTTCCTCTCCAAAACTCTATAAATACCTCGTTCCCCTTCTCATTTTACACACTTTTCTCTCTACATAATAAAACTTTTGCAAAATTTATCCACAAATCCTCTCTCCTTCCCATCTCAAACCATGAACCTCCTTCTCCATTTCTTTGTGATTTTCACAACAATTTTCTTTTCACTTATCTTCTATCTACCATTTTCCATCATCATCTATCTTAGGTAAACACTTAAACCATCTCTTTAGTTCATGAAAAGATAACATGAATATCATGTATGTTTTGATTTCAGCACATCCCCATGAGCTTATGCTAGGGAGTGAAATCAAGAAAACAATATTATATTCATGTCTTGTTTTAATCTATGCTAAATTCATGTTATGTTGTATCCATGTTCCCAACATAACTTTTTATATGTTATTATGTATATATATATGTATATATATATATATATGTGTGTGTATATATATTAGAGTCTAAAGCTCACTAATCTAATATTTTATTTATGCTTTTATTGCATTGCTTATTTATTTCATGCAAATAAATAAGACTAGTCAACATCTAATCTTAGACTTATCCTTAATCTAAATCTCGGGGAGCTTCAATGAAGCTCAAGACTCGCAAGGTTTTTTTTTTTTTTTTTTTACTTTTCTTATTTTCTTTATGGGATTTTCCATCTTTAAGTCCCGGGATGCCTTGAAATTACTATAAGACTTCCATAATTTTTTATATTATGCTTTCTTTTTTCTTTATGGAACTTGTCATTTTAAGTTCTGGGAAGTCTTGATAACAAGTTAAGACTTCCATATTCTTGTTCTTGTATCTACCTATTTGATTTTCTACTCCTTTATTTTCTACATAAGTTATAATATTCTCATAACATGATTATTAAGTTTATATGCATGCATGGGCATAAAGTGACGTTGCTATCTTAGTAAAGTTTTCAAAATAAGAATTTCAAGACATCTCCCTTTACATGAAAATAAATTAAAATCATAAAAGCCAATGATTTTCAACACTTAAGAAGGATTTTTACTAAGATTTAGGATAATGATTCAACTACACTCTTTTCAAAACTTTAAAATGAATATATTATAAATTTTTAATGTTGATATTTCTTTGTTATGCAAAATATTCTTAAAAACTTACTAGTTAAAATTCTTCCAAGACAAGCCTAAAAGCAACTCACTAATTAAAATTCATCTAGAAATAAAATTGGTATACAACTTAAGGAACTAAGTTATAAGAAATAAATTCATTTTCTTTTTATGGAGTTAAGGAAAAATAAATAATAGTTATAATAATTAGGCAACCACTTGTAACAAACTAAAAATTTTGGTTTTCTTCCAACAACCCCTAAAGGACCATGTGTTGAAATTTATTAATTAGGAAAAAGTTAGTATAAGAATAAAAATCTACAATAAGCCATTCACCTAAATTTTCTCATATTCTAAAGTTTAAAATATTTTAGAGATAATGAAACTTAGAATGATTTTTATTCATAACTGTATAAAGATTCATGTGATGGAAAATAATTAGTTAAAAGAATTTTAATATGAAAATGAAATATTCTTGGATCCAAAGTAAATATAAAATCATGATTTTATTTAATTAAGTTTCACATTTACAAAATCAAAGGATTAAAATTTTGTTTAAGAATCAAGCTAAGGAAAATTTTTTCAAAGGAGATACACTTAAAGTTTCATGCCACTAATAAGTAAAATCATGTCTTGTAAAGTAAATTATTCTTTTCAAATATAAGACCTTTGAGATTTCAAATTATATTGAACTATGATTTATATTTTATCTTTGATAAGTTACATGTTTACAAATAAAAAAATTTATCATAATTCAGGAACATGAATTTTTATAGAACTCAACATTACTACTTTCTACAAAAGATTGTTTTACAAAGTTTTATTTTGGAACAATATCACTAGGATCATGCATATAATATGAGTTATTGTTAATATTAATGATTTTCAAAGGTAGAAATATTTATATGTTTGTTACAAAGTATCTAAGTGAAGAAAAACTTAGGAAAATTTTGCAATTTAAGAGTTGGAACTTTCGTGTTAGATCTGTACCGATCCATTTCGAAACCCAAATGGCTTTAAATGTTGAAAATAATCTTAAAATAGATAGATCTTTCTGAGTAGGTAGAAAATGACTACTAATATGTGAAATTCCAAGTTAAAATGAGTAAGTTATGATCATTTTAAATTGTAATTTCCCTTCATCCGAACTTTGACGAAAATAACAAGATAGAATTATAATGTTTAAGTAGAACTTTTATGAAATTTTTATTTTGTTTTTTTTTTATTTTTGTCTATATGACAAGGAATACGGGACTCCCCTCCCTGAGAATTATTATAACTAAGCAGATTGCGATATGGATGATTGAGTTTTTCCCTCTTGATTTCATTACCTTACTTGTGCTTGTAGATAGTTGCACTAAATCTATAGGTAGAGGATAAAATGAATATGTATAGGGTTATGAGTTTATATATAAATGCTTCTATGTTTGTGTGACAAGGAATAATAAGCATATCAAAACTAACAAATAATTGTTTAAGCACATTATTAATATTATCTATTGCTATGCGTGTATAATGCTTGTTTGATCACCCTCAAAGTATACTTTAATTGCACTCAACTTTGATATAAGTTAAATGGACATGTATTGCATTTGTCAAGTCACATATGGAAGATTGCTACTCCTATTCAAGGAATCAGAAGGGTCCGAAGCCAAGCTTATACAAAGAGGCTCATGGCCATGCTCATTTTTAGGGAACCAAGGCTTACCGAGGATACATCTCAACGATGAGCCACGCTGATTGATCGCTAAGGGTAAAGTGCGCCCGGGGAATAGCTATGAAGATCGTGTAGACTTTCAAATATCATTCCTTAACCCTCAATATGGAGAGTGTAAATCTGTTTTGTGTATGGTTTTAGGATATTCATGCATAATTGTTTGCATCATGTGGTTGTTGCATAACATGCATAGTATATGCATGGAATTAATAAACTTGTTTGAAATATGCTAATAATAAAATAAATATCTCACTAAGTATGTTATAAGCTTACACCCTCATAGTTCTTTGTTGAAATAGATATACTCATGGCTCCATCGAGGATCGGGACATTAAGGAGATCGTTGGTAGATTCTTGAGCTCTTATGAAGGAAGTGGGAACATATGATGAATTTTACTTGCTTGAAATTTCTTTACGAGCTATATATGATATGTTGATGTTTTGGAGATTAATAAGAAATGTATCTATATAGACTTGAAGTTATCAGCGGAGGTATGCCCATAAGAATTGTAATTGACCTTATTTATGTTTAATGAAAGTATTTCTATTACCTTATTACTTAATTGTTATCAATATAAATTGTGCTACTCTGACGCATTCTCTTGATTGTGACGTACGTCTTGTGCACGATATGAAAGCCTTTACATGACTAACGTAGTCATTTCTAGGCTTTAATATTGTGTACGATGGGTTATCGCATTTAAGGTATCACTCGGGGCGTGATAGAGAAAGCTAAACTAAAACTTTCACCACTTTTGATTCCAACCGTGGCTTCATTTTACTCCAATTTAGCCTCCACTGAGAATAATCAAAAAAAAAAAAAAAAAAAGAACCTTAGATTCCGAAAATAAATTTGAAGCTTGCTGGAGTTTTTTTGGATGAGATGGACTGTTGTTGATTGTTTTAGATGGTTCTGAACAAGGAATTTGACCCTTATTTATATTGTTTGGGGGTTGAATTAGGTGGAGTTCATTTTAGAATGAGTAGGTAGGTTGCACATGAAATTGATCTTTTAGAATGCATTCTACACGAATTCCAAGTTTAATGAACTTCTGGAAGGAGGATAGATAGGTTCATATCTGTACTTCTAGAAGCTAAGATGGTAGTTCGAATCAAATTTTGAAAATTCACTTCGCACGTAAAAATAGATTTTTTGCAAACTTTAGATGAAAATTGAATGACAAATCAATCATTTTAAGACGAGTTTTTTTATCAAAATCCAAAGTATCTCATGCCTTCTCCAAATCCCCTCCATCAATTTGATGCAAATCGAAGTAGAAATGGGCAAAAAATGAACTTGAAACTACTTGCTCATATGGAAAAAAAATGGAGTTTGGGAGAAGAAGATGACGCCTGTGTCGAATGCGCGTGCCCCATGCGTGGCAACACACTAGTGCGTGTTGTGCACATGCCAAACTGCAAAAAAAAAAAAAAAAAAAAATTTGCATGCCTACTATGCAATTTGAAACTTGGTCTCGTTTGTGTATGCATGCATTCCTTCCAACAGAGCGTTAGCCTGTGTCTCATCATGTGGTCACTCAAATAAATAGAGGCCAAAATGTTATATATATTTAATTATATTTTTGCACATATATACTCTATTTATTATTTTTTTATTTTTAAACCATATTTTATATTTTGTGTAAATACTTTATTTATCATTTTTTTCTTCCTTTTTTTTCATATATTACTACTATTATTTTATGAGAAAAATTGGGTATCTATAGATACTTTATTTGAATTTTATAAAACGTTAATATCTCAATTGATTTACTTTATGAAATAGTAATTCCTATTTTTAATCACTCGAAAATATTAGTATCCTAAATGAACTTACCCATAAATATTGATACCTTTTTCTATAGTTTAACCAATAAATAAATGGTCAAGTGAATCAAACGAGGTATCTATAACAAACCATTAATAAAAATTTAATCATAGCTATTGAAATGTTGAAATCTTAAATCAATTTTATAAAATATTATTTATTCTTTTTAATCACTAAAAATATTCATATCTTAAACAAACTTACCTCTAAATATTGATATCTTTTGATGTAATTTTCCTAATGAATAAAAACCAAATAAGAGGCAAAACTACTCCCCCCATACAAGTACTTGAGCAATCATGTTATTCCGACTTACGAGTGTAATAATAATACAATCACTTATTAAATCTTACAACCATTAAATTGAGTAGATTAGATAATCACATAAAGATTAATATATTTTATAGAAGATGAAGTAAGAGCTCTCTAATTGAAGCTTATCTTGAAATAAAAACCTTTTCAAGTCCTTATTTTGAAGGGATCAAGTAAGGTAATAGAAATGAGATCGAGACTCTTTGACCTTGACAAGTTAGTCATCAACTTCATTTTGCTCTTTCTACACATGACTAAACTTACCCTAGATATTCTCTAACTAGGTACTAGCCATGATATGTTATTTTAAGTGTAAAGTCTCCCATCACCTCACCTTTACAAAGAGTGCCATTAAAATATAATTTAACAAAACTATCATGGTATAAGGAAAAATATATAACATTTTCAAAAAAAAAAAAACACAAATACCACTAGGATAAAAATAATCCAAAAATAGGCAAATTGAACCCGTCTCTTGAAGAGACATAATTGAAAAAAGCCAACCTCGTCTCTTTAAGAGACAAGTTTAGTCTAGATATGTATACCTCGTCTCTTCAAGAGACAAGGTCACTACAGTTACAGTGACCTTGTTTCTTCAAGAGATGAGGTTAACACTAAACTCGTCTCTTAAAAAGACGAGGTTGGCCACTTACAACCTCGTATCTTAAAGAAATAAATTTAACTTGCCTATTTTTGGGATTTTTTTTCCTAGTAGCATTTGTGCAATTTTTTTTGTAAATGTAATTCTTAGTTTCCTTTTCCTAAACTATCACATTGGTAATTTCAAGATAAAATTGAACCCATTTCTTTTTTAAAGGCTTTATAATCTTGTAAAATAATTTCTTTTCCTAGTTCGTCATAAGAAAATTTGCCTATTAAAGATTCCACATGTCATCCATAATATGTTTGGCTAGTACTTTGAGAAACCTATGTGGGTTTTGTGCTTCCTATAATTTCTTTTCATCAATTGATGTTATATCATCAAAGTAAGAACAAAGACACAAATCTAGTTCAAAATTTTACCTTCTTTTCTTTCTAGTATTTAAACATTGGGTAAATTACACTAGTGGATCACAACGTTTGGGGGTAAGTTCATTTTACATGACAACATTTGGAAAAGTTCATTTTTTGTCACAAAGCTTGAGGCGTAAGTTTATTTTGGATCACAACATTTGAAAAAATTATTCAATCTAGATCACGGTGTGCACATGTCAATAGAAGAAGGGTGACACGTGTCAATAGGAAAAGGTAACATGTGTCCACCGTGACCCAAATTGAATCAATTTTTCAAACATTGTGATCTAAAATGAACTTGTCCCCCTAAATGTTGTGACCTAAAATGAACTTTTTCAAATGTTGTGACCCAAAATGAACTTATCTCTAAACGTTGTGACCCACTGGTGTAATTTACCCTTTAAACATTAGATGGATCCAAAGCAATCGGAACTGAACATGAATAGTTGTTTCACATTTTTTAAACAACATACAAGTTAAAGTCATACTCTAGGTACATTGCTTATAATTTGTAGGAAGAAAGATCAAATAGTTCTCTACATGATTGATGAGGTTTTAAGAGGGAGTAATTTATCCTAAATAAGTTTGTTAATTTTTACTGAATCAAAATTCTTCCTAAAACACATTTCAAACACTAGACACAAAAAGTTACAATTCAAAGAGATTATCTTATATTAAACGAGAAGATTTAACTGGACTAAAGCATTCACACCTTATCAATTATTTGTTCTAAGATTGGATACTTTTAACTGAAAGGAAACAATAGAGGGCACATAAGATAACATGACTTTAAGATGCCATCACTAGAGTAAAAAACCAATATCACTTCAACCAAAACCATAAAAATGCAGTCACTAGTAGTTTATCTCGCCCTTATAAGTCTTTTCCATAAAATAGAAGAAGCATGACATGTTAAAACCTTAAGCATATGCTTACCCATTGGATAATAAGATTGCATGTATAAGGTGAAAAGGGATTTCTCAATTATAAATTTTTACCCAAGCTTATTGAAAAAAGCTTTTGACACATTTTCAAGATATCAAATATCTAAACTACCTTCCTCGACTAAAAGGAATAATTTCTCCTAGGATAGCTCACGAGTTGACTTAGACTCTAAAGAATCCCCTAGAGGATTCTTGCAAAACATACTCTTTAAGTTTTTTATTACCCATGTGACTGTTGAAATTGCTTGTAAAAGACAGAAAGGAAGAAGTGGTAAGGTACTATTGGTAAGAGTTGATTTATCTCCACTTAATAGCCAAAGATAAGTTAATTATCAAGCTTATTATACTACTTTCAAAATATTTCTTTTGAGCTTTGGTCATCTTTTCAATCAATAGAAAGAGAAAATCCATGTCCACAAGAGGAAGTTGCTGAACATTTATCTTAGAGATATAATGGATTAGATGTTTTCATAAAGGTTTAAAATCCTTAGGGTAATAAATAGAGGTTTTGCTTTGTTATAATTTTTTTTTTTTTGAATGATTCAAATAATTGAGTACGAATGGTGTCTTACTTAGAGTCATTCATAAATGATATGCAGTCAACGAGAGAGAGAGAGAGAGAGAGAGAGAGGATCTAAGTAAGCACATGATTCCTATATCTAAAAGAAATATAATTATGATAAAGATAGTTTAATTAGTTTATGAATACTTATAAGTTAAAATGAAAAAAAGGATGGAGAAAGGGGATCACTCTATCATAATCCCTAAGTTGGCAAAAAGATTCTAAAAGCAGTTTAGCATAATGTAATGCCCTAAATTTAAGAACATGTTGAGGGCATGGAAACATCAAAAAGGGGATCCTATCAACTTGTTCTGACCTAGGATAATGAGCTCATGAGCTTGGTCTTACTTCGCCATCGAGAAACTCGCCATGTATACATACAAAATCTGGGTACACAAAGGCTCTAAACCTGCTAATAACCACAATAAAAGCTACTCAATACCACCAACACACATGTAGTAAATACTCAACGTTCATAATCATGACATAATTACTTCATTCCAACCACACCAGACACTCTTAAATCATATACAATATTAACAAATGATGACTTGTGGAGTCCATCTAAACACATATTATTACAAACCAATAAGTGGGTCTATGCCTTATCACATTATCTTAAAATAGAAACAACAATAACATATCATATTAGGAGTATCTATCTCTTATAGTTTAATAGGCCTTTACTAATAGTCTGCTAAATAATCTTCGCTACTAGTGTCATTCCTATAGTCCATGATGACATTATATCTTGTTAAGTCAAAAGTAAAAGAATTTTCATCTGCACCTAGAAAAGAGATAAGGGAAGCCGGGGCCTAGTATGGTATAAAAGCAAACACATGTGTATGTACAAACAATAGCAAACACACATGCATTACTATCACATGACTACAACAAGCAACCATTTGATTATCTATATCTTTTAATCCTGCAAACATCAAAGGAATAACTTAGTATATACATGTATATACTGGTTACTAGGTACTTCCCAATAATCATGACGTTGATAAATCCTAGATCTATCTAGATCATTTTCATGTGCAACTCTACTCCTAGACAAAGGCACATGCGGATCATTAAGCTGCCACGATAATAGTATGGATACTCTCCACCTATGACTAGCAGCCACACACAAGCAACGCATACATCATTAATGTTGAATAGTTATTAAATCAGTTTTAGTTTCTATCTTAGACAAACCCAAACACATGCATAGTATATACTTACTTGGAAGTAATTCCATTCCAAACTAGTATCCACTACCTAAAATACATACAATCAAATTATTTAGAATCTTCTATATGTGTAACTTAAAATCTCATTACTTTACTATCACTCTCAATTCTATAGTGTTAATATTGAATTTCTTAAAAACTTAAAGTATGCCTAAATCCTAAAAGGACAAGTCTTGCGAAACTTAGTCATTTTCATGTAAGAAATTGATGATGTTCAAGGTATTATAACACGTAAAAACTAATATACAAGTGGGTGTATGGTTATTTATTACTTAGGTAGAGAAAACACGGCCATAAAGAAGTCAACAAGGAAGAACAAAGGCAAAACAAAGGGTCTATGGAAAGGAACACAGGTGTGTTTCTTCTTGTGTTCTTTTCTAGGTGGACTTTCAAAAATTCATAGAGAAGAACACGGGCAAGAACACTTGACTATGTATATGCCATGTTCTTTACCAATCTCCTTTTGTTAAGGTACAAGAAGAAACATGGTTGGATACTTGTGGCTATGTATTAGCTGTGTAACTTTGAAAAACACAATTCTCAAACACAAAGAGGCACATGACTAAAAACACACGGTCATGTTCCAGTTGTGTACTTCTAGAAAACATTGTTTTTCGCCACCCGAGAGGTACATGACTCAAAGATGATTCCATGTTTTAGTCATATGCTTTTGGAAATTGTCCTTTCATTGGTTTTCCTCCCGTTTTCGTTTCAAAACACATTTTCACCTTTAATATCACCAATACCCATCCCTTCGCCATAATAATTATCATAAACCAACATTCAACTGTTTTAACACTTAAATATTAGAGGGTTTATTTGTAAAAACATAATAACTTTTTTCGAAACTATTCACTATTTTAGCTAAATACACTATCTTTCGGTCTTCGCCTTTGGGGATTTATAAAAAATCTTCCTAACTCTCAAATTATTCTTTAGGATATCACTATCAATATTATTGTGTTCATAAAACATCACTTACACGTTTATCTTATTGAGATCTTAAAAGAGAGTGAAGAAAGATGGATATTTACCAATATGTTTAATTGCAATCTCCAGGAATTATGGGAGATTACTTCAAGAATTTTAGGAAATACTTGAGAAAAGAGAAGTTTTTGTAGGATGCGTGAAAGGAAAGGAAAGGAAGGAGGAACGGTTATACCTTGAGATTTTTATATGCTGGTTTTTAACTATTGCATCCTTTTAAAATTAAAGTTGAATTACAAAACTACCCTCACTTAAACATATAAATTTACCTCCACATCCTTAAATATAATTTATTTATTCATGGTATTTCACATAATATCTAACAAGCTAAAAAGAAGTAGACTCTGAATATCACAATTCAATTTCAATAGTGTTTACAAACTTGTTTTAATATACCTAAATGAGATTCTTTTCAGCAAGATCGAAATCATCCACGCATAAACACACCATGAATATGATATCGAGTTTAAGAGTACAATTGCAAACAACTTAAGCTCATGGCTTGAGCTCATTTAATAAACAAGCCAAGCCCAAGCCTTTATTCAAGCTCACGAATAGACTTGTCAATAGTCTCGTTAAAAGCTTGGAGACATTTTTTATAGTATTATTTTATTATATATAATTATGCATGGTTAATATGTTAATATAATCTCATATATAATTATTTATGTAAATGAGCCGAGTTCAAGCTCAAGTTCATTTAGGTTCATTAAAAGCCCAATTCGACTTGAGTTCATCAATTTGTCAAACGAGCCTATCCTGAGCCTTTAAAAGCCCTAACTCATTTGCAACCTTATATAAAAATAGTTAAATATAGCAACCACCTATCATGTGTCCATATACTTTTTTACAAATGATTTTCCACTTTCATCTTAATTTACTTTTAGGATTGTGTTCCTTAAGGTAGACCTAGGTTTTATAATTGCGCATCTTGACCATTCATTCTTAAGAACTTTCTAGTATACTTAGCTTGATTTAAAAAAGTTTCTTGATTGGTTTGCTTAACTTAAAGACCCATAAAGTAATTTAAGTTCTACTATCGTGCTTATTTTGAATTATTTCTTTATGCATTCTACTAATTCATCCACTAAATTCATGCCATAGTTTTAAACACAATGCCATCTATGTAGATTTCAACAATTAATTTACTCGAAGCTCCCCGACAATGGTGCCAAATTGATCGTATGCTCTATATATGCTTTTTAATTATAAATTTTATTTATAAGCACAAATTAATGGGCCAGTAGAAACCGGGTGTGTATGCAACAAATATATTGGTGAGACCGGGTCAATCCACAAGGAGTTGATGACTGATTACTAGGTATTCAAATTTTTCCCTAAGCTAAGCTATCAAAATCGAATTTTAAGTTAATCTATCAAATTGTGATTAAAGTAAGGCTTAACTAATGAATCGAATTGAACACTTTGAATCAAATCGAATAGAATCGAACACTTCAAACTGAGTGCTCTAGCAACACAAATGAGGGTTCAGGGTTTATGAAATATTAAAAACAATCAAGAATGATGCACTTATATTTTCATTTGAATTGGATCGACGCCTCAAGTTGATATTAAAATTAATTACTTATGATTTAACTAAACTCACTAGAACTCGCCCACCTCCTGGAGTAGCAAAATTCTAATTACATTATAAATCATCCTATCAAGGCAATTTATCTATAATTATCAGGCAAATAGTAATCCACTCACACTGAAATTACTACTCTAGTTAAAATTACAAATCAAGCATCGCCAAGTGACCTAAAATTATAACTTTAACTGCATTAAGCTAGTGAGTTCATGAATTTCATAAAAAACTTGCACATCTTTATAACAAATTTCTTTCAAAACTCAAGTTATGTTCATACAGATTATCAAATATCTCCCGAATATCTCTAATCCTAATCTATTCAATCAATACGGGCCCAAAACTAATCAAACAGATCATGAACAACAATAGTTAAATTCTCAATTAATCAAATAATAATATCAAAACGAGTCAAATGATTCAATTCATCCAATCCACCAATGCATATTCACAATTTCAATTAAGTATGGCATCTCAATCATACAATCAAACAATAAACATAATAAACAGGGATGGAAAACACCTCAACATGAATTTCATTCATCACAATCTTCAAATCCATCAACCCAATGAATTGGGCATTGTTTGATTGCCCTAAAATCGCCTCTAAATGTTGCTAGAACAATAGAGTTTTAGTGCCCTATGATTGAATCACACAAATACATGTTTTGATAAATCTCTCTTGCTTAAGGTTTTCAAAATATCTCTCTTCTGGAATCCCTTTCTTCAGATCTGATTGTCTCTTCTTATAGAACAAACTTGAAATTTCAGCAGTTAGAACACATACATCGGTAGTTACATATTGTACACTGGTGGTGCATATTTCAAATCAGTCGGTGTTCGTTGTAAAATTGAATTTTCGAGAGCAGTAGTGTATGCACACAAGCTTCAATACCGATAGGATAGGATTCCTAGTAGTCGATGTTCAATAAAAGATTATTTTTCGAATTAAGATGGCTGCCAGCATTTCTACAAGTGGTGAGGCGGTGCGAATCTACACCGACTTGTAAAGCAGCGGTGTAAACACCCCAGTAGCTGACCTTTAAGTTTTTTAATTTGTGAACATGTAACGCCGGCTTAAAGCTGACAGCGTATGTGCAAATTTTGCCGGTGTTCAGGTTGGAAAATGAAAGTTGTTGTTGATCTATCTTGAAGGGCGGCAGTGTTGTTGCCGGTATTAATGTTTTTCGATTTTGTGCATACTTAACAACGCCTTAACCAAGCAGTGTAGACCTTAGATTTGCCGGCGTATGATGAAAAATTGTAGGTTGCTTAAATCTGTTGAATAGGCCAGCTGTGTAAATGTTGAATTGGCCAGCGTTTATTGAATGCTGGTGGTGTAGCTGTGTTAATGGCTATTGTTGCTTTGATTTCATCTCTAATTTTGCACAAAATTCTTCTTCATTGCTTGTATGTGATTGTATAAGTCCTTCATGACATAAAATATCACAAAAACACATATAAGTACCGTTTCCTTATGATTTCGTATAAAATCAATAATGATTAAACACAATTTGATCAATGAAAAGTGTGTATATTGTGATTTTATCAACTTGTATTTTGATAGCTTAATTATACTTATTTTATATTTAATTTTTTCTATTACTTGTATGGATTTTATGAAAATTTTAGTTTTTGATGCTTAATTGCATTATATTTTTTACTTTAGTGGTTTAATAGCTTATTTGAAGTTAAATGAGGTTATTTAAATAAATTTCATGCACTTTTGAAGTCAATTTGAGTAGAAATTTAATCTTAGACAAAGTAAACCTAAGAACACACCTAACATAATTAGTCATGCAAATTTTAATGAGGGATGAAAGATTCTACGTGAAGCATCTAAAGAGTTAGAAGAAGGGAAGCAATCAAGCAATCTAGATCTTCCTAGGGAAAATGCAATTAAAAAACCTAATAGTCATATCTCCCTAAGGAATGGAAAATTTCAAAAGATCAACCTTAAGACTTAAGTATAAGAGAATCTTCTAATAAGGTTTTAACTGGATTATCCATAAAAAATATAACTTATCTAGTGGTTTGACCACAAATTGAATTAAAAAAATCTAAGAGAAGGTCTTAAGGATGAATTTGAATTCAAGCTATGCAAAAGAAGCTTAATAAATTCACAAGAAATGAAATTTAGGACCTAATACTAAGGCTTATGGATTGATTGAAAATTGAAAGTAAATGGATTTATAGAAAAAAAAAAAAAACTAGATAAAACTTGAATGGCTACTAGAACAAGACTCACTTACTTGTTAAAGGATACGATCAAGAAGAGAAAATAACCAATCAAATGTGCCCTTTATGCAGAGTAGCTTGCAATTTCATTTCACTGGTTCTAGCTATGGAAACAACTAATTTAGCTCAAATCAATTTTAATTAATACCTAATTAATTCTTATCATCAATTTTATTTATAAATCAATACGTGACATCATCAATCACGTTCTTATACATTAGCTAGCAACTATACAAATTTATGTCACGGGCATATTCATGCAACCATTAAGCATCACATGTCACATATAAGCTTCAACCTAACATATGTTCAACTTATTTCACTTTAGCTTACTATTCCATGTTAAAATCCTTACCTAAGTTAAAGAGTTACATAAGGAACCTTTACTAAACGTTGATTGCCACTCTTAAAGAAGCTCCAAACATTGTTCCTTCAATTTTCTAAGCTTAAACTAGTGCTTAAGTTAAGTATTATCACTTATAATGCTGAAGAAGCACAAACTAAGCTAAATCTTGAGTTTAATATAGTTTCCTCACCTTCAACTTGAAAATTTTGAAATGGGCAATTATGGATATCCTTGAACACCAGTGTTTTCTTCATTCTTTAGTGATAAGAGAGATTAAAGTGTTAATATACTTTAAATATGTGATTAGGAGCTTAATTTCACATTAAGGTTCAGTGCTTACTTCAATGAAATCCCTAAAAAGCAGCTAAAAGAGTTTTAAAGAAGAAAATAGAAAAAGAATGGAATAGGAGAGAGGGTTGGTGGCAAGAAGAGGAAAAAGGATTAGGTTTAACTCCTTTCACTAGATTGTGACAAGTGATACTATAACGTCCTAAATTCAGGTCATTTACAACCCACCACGTGTCTATATCATATATGGACACACAAAGCTCACAACTTGCTATACTGCAATAAACACATTAAATGCATCAAAGTCACTCACGTATCAACGACTCCAAAATTCATATGTTCACTTTCATGTAATCATAATCAACCACATAAATGTCTACTTATATTCTTTAAGAGATCAACTAGCATTTTTATATACTTAAGTTACAAGGTATGCATCACTATAAGATATTTTATAATAATCACTAAGCCTACTACTCTTCGCACCCACTACTTATTATCCATAACCTACTAATCATCATCCGAAAGTTTCATTGTTAACGTTGTTCCCTCCCCACTGACCATAAGCACCTAGTGATGCAACAATCTACACATTCATCACCTGTACCTATAAAAGAACAAGGTGAGCCAGAACCTAGTACGGTATATCATAAATACACTCACAATTAGAATGTAAACATTACACACAAACCAATATTAATGCAACAACCAACATTTTGTTATCTTTATTTTAAGCGTGCAATCAATATAGGGATAACTTAGTATCCCACCATATGTAATATAATAATATAAATATTATGATATTGGATACTCTAATATCTAAGAGTTCAAAACATGAATATCAGGACTCCCAAATTTCCCGAAACCGAAACACCTAGATCTACCCAGATCATTTCTATACATAAACTCCACTCAAGACATTATCAAACATGGATTATTGGGATGCCAAGATAGTAGTATGGGTACTCCCCACCTATCACCGAGAGCCTTGCATAGCAATAAACACATTATTAAACTAGATAGATAATCATTTAGGTTTCTATCATAAACAAGCACAAACAATAAGCAATGTGTGCACTTACCTGGAAGTGATTCCATTCCAAAGCCAATATCTACCACCCAAATTATATATACATAAATTATTTAGAAACTTCTATATGTTTAACTTAAACTCTCATAACATTCCTATTATTGTCGATCCTACTCTGTTACTACCTATATTCTAAAGATCTTAAAGTATACTAAAATCATAAATGAAAGGCTTTAACAAATCCTAGTCATTTTTAGGGAAGAAAATGATGAATTTGAAGGTGTTATAATGTGCATAATTTGGGTGGTAGATATTGGATAAGTTAATTTAAAGTACTAACATTTTGGGTGGAAAGATGAATTAATGTTATGTAAAGTGAGTTAAATACAGAACCAACGTTTTACAAAATTTATTTAAGATATTAACATTTGGATTTTTTTAAAAAAATAATTTTCCATAGTTTTCCTCAACAATAGTTACAAATAGCTAGTTTGACTCACTTTACGAAAACATTGTTTTATATCTATTTAAACATTAAACATTAACACCTTAAATTAACTTAATTTCAAATATTGATACCTTCTTGTGTGTTTTACCTTTTTTTTTATATCGAACTAGAAATCATGTCTTACATATCACTATTTTATCAAAATTTATGGGGATTCTTTGTAGCATTTGAAAATTCATGAAGTAGATCCATATCTAAGTCAGTGTTTTAGGGTATTGCAATTTCTTCATAAAAAAATGACCATTTCATCGTGATATATTAACTAAAATTACCATCTCAAAGAATTTTATTTGGGGTAAATATCATATTTGGTACCTAAACTTTGTCTATTTGTGCAATCAACTATCTAAAATTTAAAAGTGTTAATAATCTGCAAAATTTTCAAGGTCATTTATGGTATTCATGTGAGGTAGTCTATTATAAAAATATATAAATTTCAGGTAATTAAATGTAAAAATTATTGAAGTTTAGGTTATTAAATGAAAAATTGATAAAATTTAGTGCCAAATTGACATCTTTTAATTTTAGTAGTTAATCGTAAAAACATGCAAAGTTCAAATATTAAATAATATGAGTTTTCCCATGGATGAACTAGGTTCGATTCTTCTCTTTTGCAACAATCACAATAGTACATGGCTAACAATATTTGGAATGATCATTTATATATTTTTTTTAAATATTAATTTGTTTTTCACTTTTACAAAGCATATTATATAGCTTGTTCATAAATTTCTGTGTTAACCTCCAACTTATCAATTAATTCTATCGATTATAAAAGTTAATGCAAAGAAAATTTTAATTGTTAAATTATGAGAATGTTCACTGAAACATATGTCCACATATTATACAGAGGATTATTGAATTTTCAAAAGCTATAAAAGAAAAATGAATTTCTAACCAATTGTTCTGGTTTTCAACAGGATCTATGAATAGTATTAAATAATAAGCGAGGAAAGAAAAAATCTCAAAGGGAACAATGACTTTTGTGTTTATCCCAATTTTAATTATATAATATAATGCATAATTTACTATTCATTTATATCTTATTTTTTGTATAGAGATATTTAAAAAATTACTTTTGAATGCAGACATCATAAATATGTAATATAAAGATAAATATTTTATAACGAAGGGCAAATGTGCCATTTATTATAAAATCATAGGGTTATTTGGTCAACCTTAATAAATGAGATATAATAATCATCCCTCACATTAATGATGGTCAACAAATCTTTAATGATAGTAAATCTTCATTAATTTATGACGTGGGATTACGTTTTTCCTAAGCTATCTTTGTCTTATATTTGTCTTATAAATACCCCATTGCCTAGTTTTCATCCCACATTTCCTTAGTCTTTGGAAACCCTAAGAGGAACAAGGAGATGACGTTTAGGTAAGTGTTTTTCCTCCTAATCTTTTCATAATCCAAATAGATTATCTGTTTAAGTGATATTTATCTCTTTGAAAGGAATCATCAGTGAAGAAATCTTTAGAGAAAAACCCTAAGTTCCTTAAAGATTTAAAGTTTGGAGATCAAGAAGGCTTGAGAATCAAATCCTAAGTAAGTTGAATTGATATTCTATCCTTATGATTTTGGAGAATGGTCGATATCCAAATCATGGTCTATTTTATGATTTAAGCGGATTTTAGGGTTGAAAGATCTTGTGGAGATAATTCTTTGGAGATCTATCATTCAAATTAAAGAGAGGTGTGATTATAAGTTATTCTAATTTAGGATTTTGTTAAATCTATACAAATAATCTATTGATTGAGATGAAGTTTTGTTCATGTGATAGGTTTTATGATTAGGGTTTGAAAAAGCTATATCCAGTTACAACCTTACTTTGTTTGCTGTTTGTGTTTGTAGGTTTGGAATTGCATAAATTGACCTAATTCTATTAGGCCTTTTAATTTAATTTACTGCATGTACTTGGTTGCGGTTAGTAAAGACCACGCAGAGTGTGATACTAACACTAATAACCTAATGATCCTTGTGTGCCATTGTCTCTAGTGGAGTTGCACTTAGAGATGATTCTAGTAGATTAGGAGTCATTACCAGCTTAATTGTGGAACATAACTATATTTATATATTATCTATACATGGTTTTTATCGGGGTCATTAGTTACTTCGAGTTTAGGACTAGTTGCAAATGGTTCTAAACTATGTTGGTTACTGGCTAATTGAAAGATAATAATCCTATGGCTGCTGCATTAGTTATTAGGAGTGTATGTGAATTTGTTTGATGCTTGTTCATGCGCTTTGTTTGTGGTATGACATACTGGGCCTTTTGCTCACTCTTTTATTTTTTTTAGGTACAGGGGAAGATGAGATAGTTTTGACTTATTGGATATGACATATATATTAATCGTGGAGATAGCGGTAGTGAATTCGACTTTCCTGTTGAGGATTAGTAGATTTAGATTTAGGAGAATAAGAGTGAAGATCAGAAGATCATATGAAGCTTTTGAGATAATATGTTTAGATTGTAACGCCATAAAATAAGGCATACAACCGCTACGTCCTCTCTTGAAATAGAACAAGCTAAGGCTCTAATATCCACAAACGATCAAATATCACCTGTAAACACACACATAGGATATCTCATAGGATACTCAATATAACCTGTAAAGTTTGGAAACACAAGTAACTTCATAACATCTGTTTAATCAAGCAAAATTCCTAGTTGGCATATCACAAGCCAACAAATCCAACATAACAACTGAAATTCCCTACAAAAGAAAAACTTTCATTTACAACTTAGTCTTTCAACAACAAATGATCTAAACATTGTTCATAAAACACAATAATAAGCCAAATACAACAAAATCAAGTATTCAACATAACTAGGTAATTTTTTTCTCCCAAAATCCTATAATCAAAAGTCTAACTCTCAGCTGGTAGTCAGGTTTACTATCACCATCCCCTGATCAAAGATCAGATCATAACCTGAAAGATCATCACAATGTCTTCATCACCTGTACCTAAAATTTTAAAAAGTGAGCTGCGAAGCCTAGTACAATAATTCAAATCCTTAAAAAAAATCCAAATGCACACGCAACATATATATATATCAAATGCACAAGTCTAATGTAAGTAATCAGTTTGTTATCTTTTTATATTTTGCAAATCAACACAGTTCAGAACTATGTATACTTTAGTCCTGAACTCGAAGTAACTCAATCTCTTGAAAAACAACCAACTCTTTGAAAATAAGGTAATTATATACATATATGGATGAGTGGGTACTCCCAAACATCCCGATTTCCCTAATTCTATCGGAATCATATCAAGGCATGAGTCCACTTAAGACAACCACACCAAGATCATCAAGGTGCCTCACCGTATCACTGTCTGCCAGGTCTTTATTGGTCAAAGCCAAGCACAACCAAGCAGAAAATTATTAAGCCGAATAGAATTAGGTTTATTATGAAATTCTGTTTCTATAACCAGTCAATCAATACTAAACTATAAGCAAAAACAACAAGCAGGGATTGGTCGTACCTTTTCAATCTCAAGAATACAAATCTAAATTCATCAAATTCAATATCGACGACAACAACACACTAATACGAATCTCTACAACTCTCGATCAATACCAACAATCAAACACCAAAATCTCCAATTATCCTGTCAACAACATATATACATAAACAAATGTATAAAACACAGTAAAAGGAACAAACCTTAATATATCATAATCTCCTAAAACTCTAACTGATAATGAATCTCCAAAAATTTACACCTTCTTCTCCGATCACAACCCACAACAAGTCCACAATATCAATAATTCACAAAAACCATAATATTACATGACAACAAGAACATATAAAGATCATATAACCACAAATTGTTTAAATCCATCAACGAAAAGACGAAATTTACTGATTTGGATTACCAAAACCCGACTCACATCCATCAACAAGAACATATAAAGATTATCTTATTTTTCTATGTGTTACATAGACTTTGGAAGATTTTAAGAGACAAGTTTATATGAATTATTTGGATTTTATATAAATAGTTTTTATGTTAATATTAGTTATGTCTTTTAAAGAGATGAATTTTATATATGATGATTTAAGATAACCTTTTATTTGAGTTATTGGAGATATGTATTTTGAATAATTCTGTGGATTTAGAATTTTATAGCCTTAGTGTGTTCTTTTAAAGAGAATGATATATGACTAGTTGTAATACTTTCAAATTAGGGCGTTACAGAATATATTCTTTCTTAAAGGGTCTGCGAATCATTAGATATTATTAAAATTTATTTTTCTCTTAGGTAGTATTTAGTTATGAATTTTTAGGGTATTGAGTTAGACAAAGTTATTTACCATATTTGATTTATAACATGTATTTGTGATTGAATAAATCTTTATCCATAAGTCTGGATAAAACTTAAAATTTTTGTCCCTTATATTTCATTATGTAAAAATATTGGAATGGAAAAAAAATATTTTAATAATTTTTTTTCAATGTTATCCAATATTGTGCATACTAAGGTTGATACAAAAGAATTATATAATATAATACATTTTATGCTGTATTATCCAAATTAGGGCTGTAAGTGAGTCGAGATAGCTCACAAGTTACTTAAGTTCGACTTGGTGAAATCTCAAATTTGACTCGCTTACAATCGAGTTGAGTTCGAGTAGTTATCAAGCTCGAATTCGAGTTTCAAAATACTCAACTTAGTGAGCTTGGGAGTTTAATCGAATATTAAATCGAGGCGAGTAAAGTTCAAGTTTATCGAGTATCAAATACTCTATATAGTTAAATCAATATTTAAAAAAAATAATCGAACTTAACCGAGTCAAGTTCGAGTTTAAATATCAAAACTCGATCGAGTTCGAGTTTAAATATCAAAGCTCGATCGAGTCCAAGTTTTTTATTTGAGTCGAGTTCGAGTTTGGTATTGTGTCGACTTAACTCGACTCGTTTACAGTCTTAGTCCAAATATCCTTGTCTAGTCTAGTTCTTTAAATCAAACATCACCTTACTTTTAACCTCAAAAGCTTAGATTTACACACATGATTTCTCTTATAAAACCCTAATAATGATACATACGTGACCTCTCTCACAAATCCTAGTAATGATGGTAGCTGTTAATACTATAACTGTAAGATTATATTTTGTTTTATTATTGATAAATACAAATTGATAATTTTAGGTAACTTCAAATCGTTTTGCCTTTAATATATTTGACTGTCTTTCCCCTCCCCACCAGCCTTCCCCTCCCCTTTCGTCCTTGAAAATCATAACATAAAGCAGCAACTTAAATCCATTTTAGGAATTCAATGCAGGTTTCCTTAATTAAAAAGGTTTCCCTAAAGAAAACAACCAGGATGGGCAATTTTGTAAAACACGCACAAAAAGAAAGCAAGCTCCTTTGCTTTGTCCACGTGACTGAGTCTCTCCCCCCCTCTCTCTCCTATATTATAAAACCAAAGGGAGAGTCGATCTTCCCACTTCTCAATCTTCCCCCTCTCGCTAAATTTTTCAAATTCCCTCTCTAATCTCCAAAATAACTCAAGCCCTCCAAACCCATCAAACTTCTCCAGTCTCTTTACCTCTCTTTTTGGCGGGAAATCACCATGTCCGGCAAAGGAGCAAAAGGTCTCATCACCACCGGCAAGTCCGCTGCCAACAAGGACAAGGACAAGGACAGCAAGAAGAAACCCATCTCTCGTTCTTCTCGTGCTGGTCTTCAAGTAATTTTCCTTTTTTTTTTTTTAAATAAAATCAAAATCCTATCTTCTCTTGACTCTAGATCTCTTGTTTCTTGTGTCAATATTTGAGCTTGACTTGATGGGTTGTTTTGTTTTGCGGTTTTATGTAATGGGTCTTCAGTTTCTTTTGTATTAGGGTTGTCGGTTAGGGTTTTTTTCGCGTGTGGAGTGAGTTTTTCTTTATGGGTTTGCTTTGAAGTTTTGATGTTCTTAACACGTGTTCTTGTGCTGTACGGTTTAGGGTTTTCGTTTGGCATTTGGTGGGTTTCCTTGGTTGCGATAAGTACAAGGTGGTTGCTTTGTCAGTGAGGTTTTAGAGCGTCTGAGGAGTAAATATGGTTTAGTCTGCCATTAATGCTTTCTTTGTGGTGTAATTTATATGAAAGAAATCGTAAAGCTTGTTGGAGAACATTCGTAGAATCACAACGTCATTTCTAGGATTTATGTCTAAGGGATGTCGGGA
This sequence comes from Combretum micranthum, assembly GCA_024138025.1. NCBI lineage: Eukaryota > Viridiplantae > Streptophyta > Magnoliopsida > Myrtales > Combretaceae > Combretum > Combretum micranthum. The sequence continues at coordinate 93,120 of JAMXBD010002926.1, forward strand.
TCGAAGGTCCTTTTTGTTCTGGCTATTGTTGTTGTTGCTACAGTTTTTTGATATTCAAGTGGAGGTTGTAATGAGACTGATTTTGCTGACAAGCGTATTGGGCTCTCATAATTTTCAGTTTTCGATATACTTGTCTGTTTTGTTAAATGTGTAATTAGTTCTTTGAATTGACAAAAATTCTTATCATGGATGTTAAATTAGTGCCCCAAGCTCTTGGTGAGAGCAGTGTGGTAATATTTTCAGCTTGGTATTCTTTTGTTGACATCATTTCATAAAAGTGTGTATCCTATCATCTAATGTCTCATCGAAGCGGTATATTTGGGTGCTGGAGTTTTTGTCACATTATATACCTGTAGATCTGTAAGGATGCATGATTTTTGATATATATTTAAATAAATTGGTTATTATGTTTGTGCGTAATTGAAGCAAAGCACAAATGTGCACACGGGTTCAATTATTAAGATTTTCACTTTAACATGTAAATTGTAATGGTGCTCAGTTTGTTGAAAACTGGCACGGTTTAGATGTGCATGTCTGTCTATTTAATAGTAAAGGTTTTAGGTAAACATAAAGTCCAATCCTTTAAGCTTTTGACTTCTATAATTTCAGTTGATAAAGAAGGATTTGGTTCCTGATTTTTATATTTGGATTTAGTCATGCAAGATTATGAGATCTGTAAACATTTGCATTGTTCTGTATGTGCAGTTCCCAGTTGGTAGAATCCACCGGCTTTTGAAGTCAAGGACCACAGCTCATGGAAGAGTTGGAGCCACTGCTGCTGTATACTCAGCCGCTATACTGGAGTACTTGACTGCAGAGGTGTTGGAGTTGGCTGGAAATGCAAGCAAGGATCTTAAGGTCAAGCGTATTACTCCTAGGCACTTGCAGCTTGCAATTCGTGGAGATGAAGAGCTTGATACACTGATCAAGGGAACCATTGCTGGTGGGGGTGTTATTCCTCACATTCACAAGTCACTCATCAACAAATCAACCAAGGAGTAATTTCCTTGCATTTATGAGAGTGGCTGTTTTTCTTCCTTATGTTGGAATCTGGTTGTGTCGTACAGTGGAATGTTCTATTTGCTTTGTTCTTGTCCATTTAGTGTTGAACTGCTTAGTCTGATGTCTGTTTAGTTGTTAATTATCTCGAACTCCTTTGGAATCTTCCTGCTGAGGATAGATAGCCATTTCTCAATGGAAAGGTTCTGTTAGGTGACTAATTTCTAATGGTTTTTAAGTGATTCCATTTTAGGTGCAGTGACAATCTTTCATAGTTTCTTGATGTTCAAGTTTGTGCTATTGTACTGTGAAAGTTGAATGTGAACAATATGGGGGAGAGTTTATTCATCCTGATTTTGTTGCTGGTGGCATGGAAGTTTTATCCAATATATGCTGTGATGATGTCCAAATAGATGGACGGACAGTGGGTGATAATGCGGTATAATCATCAATTACATATTGGAAGTATTGATGTGAAAGCTACCTGTCAATGTGAAAGAAGACAGAGGAAGATGTTTTTGCTTATTTTCCACTTCTTTAGGCTATAACTTGGTTTTGTTGCATGATCTCTGGTTAGGTAAAGCAATTAAATGGTTTTTGTTGCCTTTATGGATTTTGTGTTCCCGCTTAGTTTAAAAATTCATCCGGAAGCTCCGTTGGGTTTGGATTTTTAAGTTCGATCTCTTTTCAAAAGTTTCGAGTAGGTCTTGACATGTTTGGGCATGGCTTAATTATCCGTTTAATTAAATTGTAGTAAAGGCCTATGCAAGCTAAAATTGACTCATCACAATGAAGCCTGGCTTGAGTTTAATTAGCTTGTTAGAATTGTGGGCTAGATATTTTGAAGTTCAAGCTTAGTTAGATAAACTATTTGAGTGTAGCTTGCCTATAGCATAATGGATTAGAATTTTGAGTAAACATTGAGTGTAATTCACTTATGGCCCATTTAAGGAGAGTAAGATTCCAATTTAAAGTGAATATAATAAGATTATAATCATTCCTGTTTATTCAGTGTAAAAAATAAAACAAGTAATTATTAGAGTAAAAGGTGAAATATTTATGTTGCGTATGTATTTTTTTACAGAAAGAGGATAATAATGAATATGTTATTTTCAAGATATAAATATTTATGTTAAAAGTAAAAAAATATATCATGATAATTCATGGGTAGAGATATGAATTACTATTTATTATTTTATGTAAAATTAATTCATTATGAATTATTATTCCTTTCAAGTGAATATTGTAAAATTAGTTTTATTAAGAATGAATAAATAAAAATTCATATCAAGTGAATGGATTGTTATAGTCGGTTCACTTTAGTTAAATAGTTATTTATTTTACAATTAAGATAGACATATTAAGGTAGAGGCACGCATCCAAATATACAATGTATTTATGCTTGATCAATGGAACAGATGGGTGGAGAAGGAATTAGGTTCCCTGGCCTTAAATTACGAATCCGGAAATATGTAAGTGCTTCAAATTTGAACCTTCTCTTTGCATTTGTATCATGGTAAATTTAAGCATAATACACCTTCCATGACTTATAAATATCTAGGCTAAGTTGGACAATAAGCATTTCGAATAACACACTTGGTGCCAGTCTAAGCGTTCCCAAGTGTGATGATTTCGCATAATCTGTTATATGTAGAACAAATTCAACATTCATAACAAATTCCTACACATAACTTGATAGCAAAAGAATGGGGCCATTCAGGCAAAATGATTTCTATATAACTAAACCAGAATGAAGCCAGACACCCAATCCAAAGAGCAATGAGGATTATCTACTGCACAGCTAAAACCCAGGCTTCGTTTCTAACATCAGATGGCAGATACCTTAGGAACAACGACAGGAAAGTTATGAATCTCATCCATCCAGGGATTCTTCTCCTTTGCGGGATCGATGGTGCTCAGAGCCTTCCACACAGCACTGTTACACTTGAACCCGGAACCGAATGCTATCTGCCACGTTCTATCTCCCTTCCTAACTCTTCCTTTGGCTTCTGTATATGCCAGTTCATACCAAAGAGAACTGCTCGAGGTGTTTCCGAAACGGTTTAGGGTCATCCTGGAAGGCTCCATATTCCAATCAGAAAGCTGAAGGTTCTTCTCAATTTCATCCAATACTGCTCTTCCACCAGCATGAATGCAGAAATGATCAAAGGCCAGCTTAAAATCGGGAATGTAAGGCTTCACCTTCATTTTGAGAAGCTTCTTCCCGATTAACGTGGCAAAAAACAGCAACTGTTCAGACATTGGAAGAACCAGAGGCCCAACGTGGTGATATTAGTCTTTAAAGCATCACCGGCAACTGCCATTAAGTCCTTTGACAGCGTGACTCCCACCTTACCATTGGCATCTTCTTCTTGGGTGACACAAGCAAAGCATTTATCATCAGCTGCTTTGTTGGTTCGGACAGTATGCAGTAATCGGTATTTGGATCTTCTTCTGTCAGAGCTTCTGTTTGACAAAAGAATAGCAGCCCCTCCCATACGAAACAAGCAATTTGACACGAGCTTGGACCGATCATTTCCAAAGTACCAATTAAGGGTGATATTCTCCATGCTGATCACTAAAGCATAAGAGTTGGGGTGAACCTGGAGCAGATTCTTGGCAAGGTCAATTGAAATTAAGCCTGCACTACACCCCATACCACCCAAGTTATAGCTGACAATGTTCCCCCGAAGCTTGTAATGATTCACAACGATTGCGGACAGGGATGGAGTTGGATTGAATAGACTGCAATTCACAATCAAGATACCAATATCCTTTGGTTTTACCCCGGTTTTAGCCAAAAGCTCATCGATAGCACCAAACATTACAGCCTCTGCTTCTTTCCTAGCTTCCTTCATCGACGGGTTTGGGGGGTTATTATGTACAGCTTCAGGAAGGTAAGTTGATTCACCAAGCCCAGATCTTTCCAGGATCTTACGTTGGAAATCAAGATTTTCCTCTGTAAACGAAGCAGCTAATCGAGACTGATTCATGAAAGTCCTTTTTGAGCATTTTAGGGATTCTTCAGGCTTATAGCATGAAAAATTAACAAGGTATACAGGTCGGGGGCGCGTGAGGAAATACATGGTAGACAGGAAAACAAGTAAAGTTGAGCAAACCACCACGGATATCAAGTTGTATTGAAGATTAACCCAAAGGTCATGGAGGTCCTGGAGAGAAAACGTTGACAGCTGAGCGGCGATGACAACTACAAGAGGTGAAAGGAATAGGTACATTCCATGAGTAATTAGATAGTGGTATCCAAGCTTCACATATTTCAGCTTCACGGATTTTTTGAAATCAGGGAGGCTTTGCAACGAGGATGGTGGGATCAATGGTGTTGTTGGCTTCGGTTCTGTCATCTTAGCTACAAAACATTGAATTACCAAGGAAGAATAGATGCAAAATCCGATCAAACCCAAAATGAGAGAGGAAAGAAAAGGGCAAAAATAGATGCAAAGATACTGAATGATCCCAAGACATACTCCTTATGGCCTCAGAATTTAAAGATGACATATAGCCATAAGTGATTCAGAGCTCAAAGCTTGCATTGTTATTGCAATTTAGCATTTCCACATTTTGTCAAACATCAACATACCAAGAGAAAGGCACATATATGACTTACAAAAGCTCTAATACTAAATTCAATCATTGAAAAACTTGGATTGTTGGAAATTTCTACCATCTCATCCTTTTACCGGGCAACCCATTATCCGGATTATGGTAGTAGGAATTTCAATGATTAGATGTCACGAGTGTAAATGAATTTGAGCCCTTCAATAACTTATGGTACAATTGTGTGAAAAAAAGAGATAATAGAATTTTCCTAAATTGTCCATCCCAAAATCCTATTAACTCCAGTATGGTCAAATTTAACATGTTAACTAGGTAGCAAAATTGGCATCTACAACCTCGCAACATAATATAAATAATAGCTAAACAATAATAAATACATAATCAACATCCAACCTTAAAGCATCTACAATCATTAGAACAATCAATACAAGATCTACATAAATGCAGGTAGAGAATGAATTCATATGAACAAGTTCACCTAAAGATAGAAACTTTAAGCAATTCAATGTTTTGATATGCAGAAATTAGTATGAAAAACATCAAATCTGAAGCAAACTGAACATGAATTTAAAAATCAAGCAAAATCCATGTTTAAAAAACTCACCTTTACACTCCTGATCTCACACGCAAGACTCCTGACTAGAACTGATACAGGAAAAGAAGATGGGAGTTTGAAGAAAGTTCACAAATGGGTATAAGGAAAACTGGCAAAAGTTAACAAATTTGAACTTGCTTATGCTAGCGGACTACGACCATTGAGTCGACTTGTTGGTCTAACTTAAAAAGGAGACTTTTCTAACAAAATAAAACTTTTTGACTGTATGTATATCTATAAAAATGGCATAGCGTGTGGATATATACATATATATATATATAAAAGATTAATGCATGAAATGAATGAAGGTGGGCAGATTAACGAGAAAAGAAAAGCGTGTGTGGGGATTGACAGAAGGGCTGCTACAGGTAGCTAGCTGGTTTTGAACCACATTAGGGGTTTTGTTGTTTTCTAGGACTTTTGTTTGATAGTGACATGATTATTACCATCTTACCAACGTCGTAGGATTTGAGAGCATCTAGAATCAAGGAAACGTTTTTCTGATATGGTTCAACAACCACAATTAATATACTTCCACAAGATTTGAATATAGAAAGATAGGCTAATAGCATACAGATAAAATATAATAGAATCTACGCAATATGGTGAGATTAACATGCTGATGTGATTATAGAATAATTATATTGATTGTGATTTGTATAGTGATTACTTTTCAGAAGTGATATATAAAGCGAAAGTGTACTCCAAAAGTAAACCAATGGATGTATTGGGTGGAGGGTTTAATAAAGACATAAGGTAAGGATCCAATCAAATTAACCAAAAAAGTAATATAAGATTTTTAGTATAATACAATTAACTCTATTTTTAACCGTTCAAAGTATCTGATTTATTGGTTAATGATCTTATAATCTAGTAACTTTAACACTAATTTGTAAATAGGATAATCATATATCGAATCCTCTTTTTCTATTTTAACGCTGAAAAGACGGAGTATTTTGTTTGTTGTAAAAATTAAAAAAGAAAGTGTTTAGTTTAGATTGTGTAAAAAACATATTAAATTTGCTTGGTATATAATTTGCGTAAAACTAATTTAGGGTTGTCATTACTTGTGTGCCGTCTATAGTTACTTCCAATTTTTAGGGCTTACACTATTAAACATCCTTTTGAAATGTTATAGAGAAAAGAAAAAAGAAGGATAAACTAAGTATATGTTAAACTAATTCTTCAACCTAATGGAAAACAATATCCACGTGAAGTTCCTCTAGTCTATACATAAAAAAAAAAATCATATATATTAATAATCATTAGAAAATACGTATATATAGATTTATGCAAACAATTTACTCCTTCCTATATATATATTTTCCTTATTATATCATGCAGAAAGAATCGAATATAATTTTTTGCGTGAGAGCCCATGAATAATGTTTGTAGACAACAAAATATTGGCCTTTTCTACATATTTAATTGCTATTTTGGGAAAATGAAAAAAAAAAAGGAAAAGAAGAGAACATACGAATTCCAACAAATATTGTTCACCGAAAATGGCCAATTGATCTGTGTAGGTAAGGGTAGTTAGCAGTTGTAACTTTGACCTAGGTAAGTTACTTACCAAAAGAAAAACTTTGACCTAGATTCTTTTTTTTTTTTTTTTTAATAAATAATTTTATTTGTTTTATTATTTTAACCCTGATTTGTTGAGTGGTGTTGTAGTTTCCAAAGAAAAATATGTTTGGTCATTGTCATGAGAATTGACTGAATAAGGAAAAATTCAAAAATGCAAGGGGGAAGGTTCATGCATAATGACCATGCTTTCATATTCCTATGAAGAAATATTTCAATTTCAGTGTTTTAAATGCTTGAGGTAATGGGAAGACGAGTCATCCCTGCCAGCCAATAGAGTTTGACTTACTTCATTATTTAATATCACTTTCCATTTTTAGCCATTTTTCTTTTCCATCTTCTGATTTAATCCTTATTTTGTTGGCACTCGTTTGTAGGGATAAGGAAATAAAGGTTGTGTATTTTTGAAAGAAAATTCAAAAATAAGTTATTTTTAATAAATAATTCTAAAAATATGAGATTTAAAATTGTATGTGTTGAAAACGATTCATGTGCATTAATTAGCTGCATTATAATTTAATGTGTGAAAAATGTTTGTGTTGAAGACGATTTGGGCCAAAAAAAAAAAAAAGAGAAGACGATTTTTGCGGCATACTGCCTATTGGTTGTTCCTTTCCTAGGAGATTGATTGCTTTCGATTTCACCAGTAACTTGTTGAACCGTTCTATAATTTTCAATTCAATTTCCCGTACACTTTTCTGACTTAAAAATTTCATACCACTGACCACTAAATTAATATAATCAATTTTGAATATTTTATTTAAGGATGTCCCCTGTACCTTTATCTAGGCGAAATTCATCACTTTTAAAATGCATTCTTTTTTTTTTTTGACAGTTAAACTTTTAGCATTTTACATAATTAACATTTTTCATATGCATTTTCAAAATTCAAGAATAGATCTATACATAGATGAAGTTTAATGGGTAAATCTATATGTAGGTGAAAGTTTGAACGGATATTTCTCTATTTTATTTTAAGGAAAAATATTAAATTCTTAACTAGAGATGAGCAAGTAAATAATGGTAAAGTATGAAATATTATTCGTATTCTACCATTTTACATACAAGTTATTAAATTTTATGGTTGAATCTTATTCTGTGACACCTTATATTTACTTATATCTTGTAAAACCTGTATGACACATGTTATCTTGTGTAACCTGTAGACTTTTCTATGAAATCTTTATATTTTTTATTTATTTCTTAAACTTCAAGTTTATGACATTTGACATGGTTTCATGTAATATATGAAACTACCTTATTTTATATTTATTATAAATAACACGTACAAAAGAATTTTGAAAATAATTTATTAATATTGCAAGTTCTCCAACATATAGATTTGTTTATATGTAATATTTGAAACTTGTAACAAACAATTGTAAGATCTATGTATGTAATATCAAACAAAATTGTAGAATCTATATAAATTCCAAGATTAAAATTTTACAACTAATTTTGTATTAATCAAGTTTTAAAAGATAAACAATATTTATATATAATTTGGGAGTTCAAGTACATACATACAATTGTATGTTTTATAAAATAAAAATAATAAGTTTTTCAAATAAAATTGTAAATATGTATAGTTTTCAATAATAACAATTTTTCAGAAGGTATTCTATAAATAATAATCTTGAACCAAGTGGTTAAAAAATAAAGTAATGGAGTATTATTATTTATGTCTTATATATTAACATTCATGATAACAAAAAAGACATTTAGAGATTGAAATTTTGCAATGAAAGACTAGTAAAGGTAGTTATGATTCTACAATTGAATTCAACAATGGTAATTTTTATGACATAAATTTGCATTTAGAGATAAAAATTTTATCTATAAATCTTAGTTTTCTTATAGTGATTATTTTATAATATTTAACAAGATAAATATAGGATAGCTTGAAATATGTACTCTCTATATATTAGAATATAGATTTCAGGATTGGTAAGGGGTATGAAGACCTCATACCCATATCATACCCTACCCTATGACTATGAGAATAGGTTTTAGAAAGTTTATACCTTAACCCTATCCCATGACCCATGATACTTGCCTGGACCTTACCTGATTGGACGAGGTCTCTCGCTTACCTCTATCCTTAACTGCGTTAATTTTAAAAATTTAAGAATTCAAAAGTGCACTGTCGATCTGTACCAATGTGAAAGTTCAGAGGATAATTTGCAATTTCCCTTTTATTTGATATCTTCAACATATGATTTCTTTAAATTTTGAAATAGTGTATTCAAGCACATCTATAATTATTTTTAAAAATTTTCAGTTTTTATTTTTTTTATGATACAATTTTTATTTCCTTTTCCTGTCATTTCTAGTCAGATATCTAATAAAATAAGATAAGTAAAAACATTTTTAATTTAAAGAACCATGTACCTACCATATGCTTTCCACAAAAAAGAAAAAATGAAAAAAAAAATTACTGTAGCTTTTCTTTTGGAAGAAAGAACCGTGTATATTATTTCTTGATCATGCTTTGAAATCGAGGGACATAAATAATTCATTTTGTACTGATTCAATGATATAAATACTGCAAAGGCTCGCTAAAACTACAAAACATCAGTATCAAGTACAATCTTCTAATTTTGACAGCAATATTATATGTCTGCATATCATATTTCTTAGTTATAAAAATCAATAATAAATTCAAGTGGAAATTATAAATATCCCTCAACTAAAATTATTATAAACTAGCAATATCATGAACATTTGATATTTTAATTTAATAGGCATTGGAAAATCAAGTTTAAATGGAGTGTTAAAGCACTTTGATAATTTTGACAGAATGTTTTGCATTAAAATCAAATTTTTTTTTTGGTATTTTAAACTTTTTGGAGTTTATTGTTAATTTATCAAAGTATAGGGAAGTGATTTGTAATATTTGAAAGTTTAAGGAATGGATCTCACTAGAATCAAAGATTAAGGAAATTATTTGCATTTTTTTCCTCTAAAATTTAATCGCATAAGTCTATATTGAAGAAACTTAGATGTTAAATATTATTTGTTGTGCTATAGTCAATCTTGTTCCCAAGTTTGATTCTCAAAACTACTCATGAGCTTTTATTTCTGACGCTTGATAAGAAAGATAGAGGGGTATGTTGGAGCATCACATATAATCACTATAAATACATGTAAATGCCATGCAAGCCCACGATTAACTCATGACTCCATCGCATCATGGAAGTATGTACACGTACCCATTATTGGTATTCTCCAAAGGTCAAGAGTCCAGCAACATATAATCACATCATCTTGGGATAGCTATGTGGATCAAAGACACTAGAGAGCATATAAATATAATTATATAACTACTACTATCTTCTTAGTTAATATCTCTAATATAATATGAATATTAAGACTCGATAGGAGTTTTGTCCACCTCCTTCATAAGTATGACTACATTAGGTTAGATTGGTTGGGAAACGAAATCTACACCATCAAATTCCTTAATGTCATACTTTATTCTTCAGCCAATAGAGCACAAATTCTAAATCTTTTGCATTACTATCAACTTTTAGCTCCTTATGTATTCTTAACCCCTATTATTTTAGTTAAAGTTTTATAGGCATATGTGCAGTCTCAACACTGATTTATTTAGAATCTAATCCGGAGTATCATTATAAGGCACATAACACACAATGACAAACAAATAGAGAGAAAAAAAAAAAAGATAATATAACATAAAAGACTAACATGAAAACTAAATGAAATCAAAGGTAAAATACAAAGAATAGATAAATAAAAAAAAATTTAGAATATTGATAATTTGCCTCTTTTTTTTTTTTTTTCCATATTAATGATCTTATAATGAGTTCCTTATGATTTACACAAATTTCTCTTATAAAAACTTTACTTAATTTACATAGCATCACATACCGAGTGTCATTCTTCGGACCCTAGGTAGAGCTGTGTAACTAGGTTAAGTGGCCAATCGACCTACCTCACTTTAACCCGTAGGTCAGCTTGTTTTGACTCATATTATAAAGTGGAAAAAATTTTTTGGCCTACCTCGACTAGATGGGTTGATGGGTTATGCAGGCCAATACCATTCCACTAAGATTTTTTTTCTACAAAATTTTAATTCTATAATCTAATCATATTAAATATAAATGTTATTTTCAATCAAAATGAAAAAAAAAAAATTCACATATAGGATAAAAAATAGATAAATATTAAAAGATACATATGTAATTAGGATTAAAAAATTCTTATTTAACACTGTCACGTTTTGTATGCATGAATGATTTGGATTGGATTGGAATGGAATGAGTTTGGAATGACAAATCCATTCCAATGTTTGGAAGATTATATGGAATGGATAAAAGTATAATTGTAGAGAATGTCCTTAGTAATAAATGCAAAATATTAGTACATGATAGGATAAAAAAGTAATTACATTTATGTAATTAATACGAGTGGAATGGAATCGCAATTCCCTCTATTCCCCTTCAAAGCTGAAATTGTCGATTATAAGGAATCGTGAATCCGCTTCTAAAAATACTTCCAAACACTGGGAAATGGAAGTCAGAATCCCGATTCCATCCAAAGGTCAAAACGTTTCGAGTGACTAAAAATTTTTAATTAAATATATGAATTATTTCTTTTGTTGATACATGTCAACAACGACCTTAAGTGATTCTAAATGTTGTAATCTCTTTTTAATCACTTGAAACGTTTTAACCTTAAATAAATTTACCCCCAAATGTTATGACATTCTAGTATAATTTATCCTTAACATTAATGTTTTACTTTCTTATTCTATTGATTTATTTAATTTTTTTAATGCATACTTTGATATAATTATATACTATTACTACATATTTATTTATTTTTTTCAAAAACTTTAATTGGTTTGCTCATATTAAAAAAAAAAATTAGTAGGTTCATGTGCCAACCTGACTTGCAAGTGATTTGGCCCACTTTATCCTATAGGTAATGTAGGATTGATAAAAAAATTTTATGCAAACTTGCCTTTTTTTTTTTTTTTTTGGCGGATTGAAATTTGCTGCACCCGTATATTAAAGTACGAATATGCAAGGTTCTAAAACCTGCTAAAAATCACCATAATTATATGAAATCTTCAATAATCCGCCAAAGAAAATCGACTCCATCAAATTCAGTAAACTTAGTTTTTGTAAACGTAGTAAGTAATAATATGGGCATAGGGGTCTTGACCTCAGGCTTAAAAACATTATTTTTAAGCTTTTTTTTTTTATGAAAAATATATATTAGACATACATTTTAAAGAGTAAGAAATAAAATAATATTAAATATAGTATAGTTGTTAAGTGTTTGTTAAGTCTTGAGTTCAAATTTCATAACTATATTTTTACTTTTTCAAGATCGCATTTTTACTCTTTTTTTTCCTTTGACTTATTTTCTTTCGCAATAACTAATAATATTAAATTAGTTTGTTATCAAATTGTATTTAGTTAAATAAAAGCTTGTGAAAAAGCATTTTTTATTCATAATACATTATAAATAATAGTTGTATTGTCTCTATATTTTTTGCCCCATATATATATATATATATATATTCCTTTTCGTATTAAGAAATGGAGCAAACAACTTAAAGTAAGAAAAACAAGGCTAATAGGGGCAAGATCTAGAAAAAGAAACACCAATACTGTCTTCCTACAAAATCTACTTAGCAAAGTTTGGAGGATCTTCAAAGAACATCAAACCTAAAGGTTGCTGTCTAGCCTTTACGGCAAATAAGTTTGCACTTCTATTGCTTTCCCCCATAGTATGTTGAACCTGTACTTGCCAGTTTTTTTTAGTAGGTCCCTAATGTCTCTTAATAGGTGATAAAAAAGATTCACTACTACATTCTGCTTGGAAATCATATCTACCACACATCTGCTATCAATCTCTAGAATGAATTCATCAAGACCTTTGGACCAACAAATACTAAGGCTTTAATACACCCCCTATAACTTAGTAGCCACCATACCCCTAGAGCAATATTATAATAGAACCATCCCTTTCCAATTCCCCTCACAATTACACAGAATGCCACTAACAAAAGCCCACCCCATCACTAATAAATGCTCCATTTGTATTGAGCTTAATCCATTTCCTTAGAGATTTCTCCCAAAAAATCAATCTTTCTTCTTTAGGGGGTTTAAACTTATCAATCATATTCACAGCTTTAAAAAAAAGTTTGGATTATTTCATAATAGTCAAACTCAAATTCGACGCACAAGTAAAATCTTCATAAAACAATTCCTTGTTCCTTCGATTCCATAATACCCAACAAGCAACACCAAAAAGAATACTCCAAGAAACATCTTCTATGTAAAAATTATTTAAATTAAGATATCTCTTAAACCAATCAATAAAAGGGGAATTGAAAAATCTATTATATTAGTCTTAAGTAATCAAATTTTGCCAAATTGACACTGCTATACAATAAGCATGAAGAACATGACATGCATGTTCTTCACTTCCAAAACAATAAGGACAAAGATTGGATTGAGTCAAATTTCTATGATGCCTCTGAAATTAGTAAGTAGTCATTGATGACCTGTTAACTAAGGAAAATTTTGAACTCTTTCAGGACCTCGCCAATTCTATATTAGCTTCCATAGCTTAAATTTTACCAAATTCTCTATCCAGAAACAAGATTATATGTTATGGCAACTATAAAATGCCGAGAAGGAGAAGCACTCCCAAAATAATTTCTTTGCCATCAAACTTAGTTAGGGGGGTTTAATTGCAGCTATATATAAAACAATTTCATTAGACAATAAAGCTTGAAATAGGTTTCGATCCCATTGATTATCATTACTCACACACTCAACAGTTGTATAATTAATAATATCTTGTGGAATTTCAGTAGTAGAGTAGCATAAAAGGATAGAGGAGTGGGTAAATCTAACCATATAACTAGCCAAGACCGTACCTTCCTTCTTGACCCCAATGCTCAATAGTACCCCTACTAAGATTAGTTCCAGACATTAGGTAATTCCTCTCCATAAGTTGGATTTTTGACTACTCACAAGATCAAAAGTGAAAGAACTTCTATAAAGGTACTTTCCTTTGAGAATTAGCCTAGAAGGTATCGGCTTTAGAGTAAATCCCCAATGCTAATTTCATTAACATTACTTCATTCATCAAATTCATCTTATGAATACCAAGCCTGCCACAGAACTTTGGCCTACACAAATCATTCCAATTTAACAAAAGGATCTACCTATTAGCATTAGTATTACCTTAGATAAAATTGCGACAGAGACTATCTAACTGATTGCAAACTAAGATGGGAATAAAATTGGTTTGCATAGTATAGATAGGAACTACACTCACGATTGACCTTGCTAAGGTAATATACCTAGCTAACAACAGAGAGGAGGGTCTCAAAGATAAGACTCTTTTAGTATAAGCATCAATAGTTAAGAAATATACTGTTTACTAGACTTCCCATGGATCACCCGAACACCAAGATGCTTCCTTAGTTGTTTAGTATGCTTGAAACCAAAAGCTGCAGTGAAATCACTGCCAATCTTTTGAGGAGTATTTTTAGAAAAAAGATCATCATTTTCTCACCTTTAACTTTATGTCTAAGTGTATCACAAAACCTCTACAAGATACCTGTAATAACTTCAACTTGTTCCATATAAGCTCTAGTTAAAAAGGATTAAATCATCTACAAAAAACAGACGTGGTAGTTTAAAAGCTTTCCTTGTAATCACAGACAACTTCTAATTACCATTAGTACCCTCCTCCATAATAATATGTGTAACCCCTCGAAGTTTTGAATTCAATTAAAGCTTAAACCCTAATTAGAAGTCAATCGGGTTTCTAAGTCAACAAAATCCTAGTTTACTGTGACCGCTTAAGTCTAACATTCTTGTTTAAGAAACCCTAAGAGAGTGAGAAAGAGTTTAGTGAGTAGAATAGTTCTTAATTATCCAAGGAAGTTTAAAAAGATCAGTTTAGTAAAACCGCGACTCGTTTTGAACCCGATCGGACACAGTTCTTGAAAAACGTATCCCGGAGCTCGGAATAGTAAAAATATTCCGAGTATACGTTAGACTCGTAAAAATATAAGATTTTCAAAAATATCAATTTCATAATTTTTCAGTAGCTAAAAATATCAGATATCACATTCATACGCGTATTTTCTTACTACCGGTATTTAAATTGTCATGTCTACTTTACATTACACTATTCTACACTATTTATTTATCTCTACTTTTTCTTACAACCTACTCTTACAACCCATACCTCTATTTCTTACACATTTTCATTTCCAATACAACTTTACATCTTTCATATCTTACTTTTAATTAACAAAATACAAAAAAATAAAATTTCTCTTCCCCATTACTCCTAAAGTAGTGCCGGCCACCCCTCTTCTTCTTCTTATTTGTTTTATTTTCAATTTTTTTAATTAACACAAATTATCTCCTACATTTTCCTATAAATACCCCTTTATACTTCCACTTCCTTCACACCTCTCTTCTACTAAAGTTACTCTACCAAAAATTCTCCAAGAATTTTCTCTCAAGAAGCTCTCTTAAGTTTAGTTTTTTTAGGTAAATTTTCTTCAAGACTTCCATATGTTCATTTACTTAGTATGAGCTTAGTGTGTGTTTTCTAAACCATGAAGGTTAAGGAAGCAAACAACAGGTTCATGTCTTTGTTTTTGTTCATAATCTTAATTTCCTTATGTTGCTTTTTATGTTTATAACTATCTAATATATCTATATAGCTATATGTATTATTTAGAACATATAAGCTCATTGTTTTGCAATTTATTTACTTTCCTTACAATTTATTTACTTCCTTACAATTTATTTACTTTCATGTTATTTTTATGACTAGTCTTTCTAGTTTTAGACTTATCCTCATCAAGTCAAAACATTTTCTTTTTCTTTTGGGACTAGTCTTTTCTTAGTCCTGGATACCTTAATGAAGCTTAAAAAGTTCAATACTTGATTTATTTCTATTAATTTATTCTTTCAAGTATATGATGTTTCTTTATGTTTACATAACTTTATGTTCATATTCATGCATGAACATAATGGCTTTGTCTCGAACAAAAATAAATGAGGAAATGTTTTCTCAAAATAAAGGTTCTTTTCTAGAAATAAAAATAGGAAGTAAACTTTCTAAAACTAAGAAGTCATGTTAACAAACTTAGAGGAGTTTCATAAGAAATTTTATAAACATTACATGACCTAGAAAGGACTTTTTGAAATAAACAAAGATTCTACAACAACTTCATTTTTTCTTAAATGATAGAAATTCTTTTCATTAAAATAGATGATCTCAAGAAACTAAAGAAATTATTTCTCTAAATATAGAGTGTTATTACTTTAAAAGTATTGGAAACTAAGCTTAGGAAATAAAATCATTCCTTAGAATTTAAAGAGATTAAGGAAATAAAATTTAGGAAAAGAAAATACTCATTTGAAATAACTTAAGATATTTTCAAAAGAGGAATATTCAAAGTTCTCATTTCCAAAAATATTTAAAAGACTTCACTTTTCATAGTTGAGACAACTTCATTAACTTCATACATCCAATATGAGTCATTTAACATATGTATATACATTCCAAAGGTTTTACAAGCTATTATATTACCTATCTCTTCAAAATGAGCTTTGGATAAAAAGGAAAACAAGTTTATAAAATTCGTGGTGAATCTGTCCGTCACTTTTTCGGAACCCAAATGACTTAGTTTGATGAAAATAAGTTTATAAATAGATAGATCTTTTCGAAAAGGTAGAAAACGGTAGATTATATGCGAAATTCCGAGTTAAAATGAGCAAGTTATGGCCATTTTTAAGTTGGAATTTCCTCTTATACGATTTTACCGTGATTTTGAGAAAGATTTAGAATCTTCAAGAAAAGATTTCATGAAAGACTCATTTTGGGTATTTCATCTTGTTTAGGTGGAGAAGGACCCGAGATCACTTTCCTGGAAGATTACTTCGATTAGGATCTACCGACATGGAGTGAGTTATCCTTTAACTAAGTTACATTTCCTTATTTTGTGCTTGTAAGTAGTAGTCTAGCAATTAAGAAAAAGATAAAATGAATAATTGTTGTGTGACTTGGAATTATGGTTGATTGAATATAAGTTAAGAATATCGAAAGAAGTTTGATAAATAAATTGTGACTCTTGTATCGATATAATGAAAATTGTGTTGATCACCTTCAACTTGAATTAAACATTATTTGGTTAAATATATATTGAAATCAAATCATGCATATCATACTTGTGAGTCACATTTGTTTACTAATATTCTTCGTGTGGGGAAACGAGGAAATGTAGTGGTGGCTAGTAGGAGCCGGAAAATCTGCATGGGCTAGTAGGAGCCAGAAAGTCTACAGAGCGAGCAGAGCCGGTAAATCTGCAAATATTGATGGTCGTATGGGCCCTGTAACCTCCCAACCCTCGATATGGAGGGCGTAAAATCTATGCTACACTTGATTTCCGGTTAATCATGTGTATTTTGTTTGTTCATATGATTGGTGCATTCTCATAAGCTTGATTAAACACTGTTTTGCCATATGGAAATGTTTTATAGATGGAATTATCTAACTAAAGCTAGATTTGCTTATACCCTTATAGCTTTTTGTACAGTATGATTACCTTTGGTTAGCCCCCACAGCCCCGTATGCCAGGTACGAGTTTAAGCTACTAGGAGTTTTTGGAGAAGCTATATGTATTTAAGTTTTGAACATAGCCTCTAAGAAAATCTCTATAGTAGGCTTGTGTAATAGTTGCTATAAATTTTGAAAGACTTCTAAAGTGGGGGAATACCCCTAAGATGATGTAAGGATATTATTATGAAGATCTTATATTTATTTATAAATTCTTGCTTGCTTTTATTATCTACTTAAATGTAATACCCCTGTGAGTCTCCTACTATCTTGGAAGCACGTCTTGCATGTGATATCGAAGCTCTTGCATGACTAAGGTTGTCATTCATTAGCTTTAATATTATATGCGGCGGACTGCCACGTTTTAGGGTACCCTCTGGGGCGTTACAATATGACTCAAGCATTCCCTGCAAAGAGTGAAAATGTATGGAGAAATATGATCGTCCTATTGGATCCCTCAAGTCAGATTAAAATTATCCATTGGACACCCATTCTAGAAAACTTCATAGAAGAAGTAGTAATACACAACATAGCGGTCAGAGTTAATTAGGAATTCCAATAAGCCTCAAAGTATCATCAACATAGCCCCAATTCAACCGATCATAAGCCTTCTCGAGATTTATCTTGATAGCCATCCATCCCTTAGCACCTTCTTTATTATTCATCAAGTGAATAGCTTCTTGAACCACCACCATGTTATAAAAAATATGACTGCCAAGAATAAAGCTCAACTGCATTGGGTTAATCAGATTATTCATGATAACCTTAAGTCTATTTGCTATAATCTTTGTAATGAGTTTATAGCTAAACATTGTAAAGACTAATTGTGCGTAAATGATTAAAAGACTTTGGATTATCCACTTTGGGGTTCAGAACAATTCTACTAACATTAATATTATGAGGAAGAGCACCTCTATACAAATAGAGATTCCCATGATAACCCAGTGAGATTTAAAGAATAATGCATTATATTCATCTTGACTACCGCTTTTAGCAAACCCATATCAAACAAAGCATGTTAATCTCTACATCAGAAATAGGCTGATACAAAGGATTGACAAACTTAGGTAATATTGGGGGGGGGAGGGGAGGGGGGAAGGGAAGGGGGTTAGGGAATGAAAACTCCATCTATAGCACAAGATGCTTTTTGGGAATTTTCCTCTTGATAAAGTTGTCTGTAGAAATTAGTGACTTCCCTCTTAAGGAAAAAATATCAAAAACCTACACTACCTATCTTCAACATCTCTTTACTCAGCTGGCACTTTATGCTTTTCGTTTCCCCATAAAAAAGGTTAAAATTATGATCCCCTATATTGTCAAAGTCACTAGAAGATTTTTGGTGCCAAAAAACCTTTTCTGCTAGTAAAATCTCCTTCAACTCCTTGCACAACTTATATTCCAAATTCAATAAGTTTTGAGTTGAGTGCGTTCTAAGGGCACATTGGATTCCTCCTAATCTAGCAAGAACCATCTTCTTTTTTATAAAAGATTTTCCACAAACATTTTTATTCCATCTCCCTACCTTTTCTTCAAAGAGTTTAAGAGCCTCCTTTAGAGATAAATCGCTATTCCCTTCTGAAATACAAAAGGTTTTCCAATTCGGATGGGCTAACTAGGGAACTAAGAAGCTAAATTGCTTCTCCTTACTAGCATTATTATCATGATCCCTAGGTTTAATTAAAATATTTTACCTTATTTAGGAATATGCAATACTGTAGCCTCTGGAAAAATGTAAGCCATTTAGCGTTAACCATTGCCTTGTCTAACCTTTAGAAAACAAGAGCACTTGTGGCACAAGTTATAAGAAATGTCCTTATCTTATCGCGTAAGTTATTAAAAAAAAAGATGCTAAGTATATGACTTGATTTAATATATCCTTTTTTTTCGATTAATGTTATGGAAATGAATGTTGATTATCGAACAGTTATTTTATTCAAATGTACTTTCTATCAATTTTTATTTTATTTTATTATAGATTAATCAATTTCCAATTAACACACACATAGAATTTCTTATCAAATGCATCCAACACCCTTAAATGTTTTTTGAAAGAGAAAATATTATAGTGTGCAATCATTGATGAAATTGTTTTATATATACAAGATGCAATATAATTACAACATATAATAAGCGAATACATATAAATAATTCTAATATTAGCTAAATTAAGATTTGGTACTTAATTGTATTATTTCATATCTGCCCTTATTAATAATTTCATCAAATAAAGCAAAAGTTTCCAATAAACCAAATCGAATCTCATTAACATTATACTAAAAAGAAAACCTATATAATTCTTGCACTTTAAAATAGTTAACATCAACCTACCACCAACATATGACTCATAATGAAAGTAAATATAAAATCAATCTACTCAGTCATACTAAAAATAGGGTAAATTAAGCTGGAAGATATCAACGTTTGGGGGTAAGTTCATTTAAGGTATCAACATTTCAAGTGGTTAAAAAGAGGAATCAATATTTTGTAAAGTAAATGAAATGAAGTATCAATGTTTTGTAATGTTCATTTAAGATATCAATGTCTAGATTAATTTTCAATTGAGATTCCTTAGTTTTCATTAACGGTCAAATATTAATACCTTATTTAGCGCACTTTTTAAAATGTTGATACCTTTTTTTAATTACTTAAAACATTAATACCTTAAATAAATTAATTTTTAAATGTTGATTCCTCTTTTTAATCACTTGAAACGTTGATATCTTTGATACCTTTCTATGTAATTTATCTACTAAAAATATAAAGATCGGGTGAAAACGCCTACTACGAACTAGTGCATATAAGCATATATGATGACACAACATGTGCAACTAAAAAATAACTAAAGCAACAGATAATCAAAACAACACTATAGGTCAGACTTATTATAAGTATAACCACAAACACAAATAAATCAAAACTAAACCCAAAACTAGTTTTTGAAAAACTCACCTGGACTTAGGCTACAAATGAGTTGAGTTGAGATGAACTTTTTAAGGATCAAGCCTGGTCCGTTTAAAAATTGTCGAGTTCAAACTCTAATCAAACTTTTTATGAAGTTTGAAATCCAGGCTTGAGAGTGACCTGTTTAGATAATTAAATTTTATTTCAAACTCTAGTTTCACTCATTTTTTATTTAATTTTTCCATACCTTAATTTTTCTTGAAATTAATCATAATAGACAAGAGTTGTGAAATATATATTAAATAGAAATCACTTTTTTGTTTTAATTATATGTGGACTTGTTTTCAAGCTTAAACGAGCTAGCCTATGAGCTTGAATCAGAGTTTGAGCTTGATGAGTTTAAATAAATGAGCTTTATTTTGAATTCGAGTTTGACGTTTACAAATTGAACTTGAGTCAAGTAGAGTCAAACTCAAATTAAGCTTATTTTGAATAACTTGCAAGTGGCTCGACTTGATTGTAGCTCTACATGAGTCTAAAACAAACATTTTGCCATAAACAATTAATCAAAGATCCCAAGACCTTGTAGTATTTTACCACAATTACTACTTATTTATGAACCATTTGTGTGTAGAACATTAATGAAGTTGTTCTCTATGAATAATACTAGTGATAAATGACTCTAACTTAATTAGTTTACAGTTTACCTCACTAATTTACTTGTGAGTTGTGAGCTATTTTAGTGTAACTCATTGTTTACTCAAAGTTCATTTACACCATAACTAAGTTAGCTCGAATTGTTTATCATGCTAAGCTTGAGGTTAACAATTCTAAAAAACCTAATCAAGCTCAAGTTGTGCTTGACTCTGAATCAATTTTAGCTTGCATAGGCTTTTTTTTGTATTTAATGAGAAGGAATATAACTTAATTAGCTAAATCAAGCTATGTTCAAACAAATCATCACTTGGTCAAACTTGTCAAAACAAATTTTTGAATAAGGATCCCATTGAAAAAATCTACGCTCAATGAAGCTATAATTTGATTTTCAAATCAAGCATGAGCATGAAATCAATAGAGGCATATCAACTTCCACCTTACTAACAACCATGCTTACCCGCACAAAAGTAAACAAAAGAAGTTCCATTTCTATGTAATTGATACTTCGATTACACAATGGCTTGGAAAACACATTTCGGCTATGTTAGGTACGTCCTAAAGTAAAATGGAAATGGAAAGGAAGCTATAAAAGGAAAAAAATGAGTAGAAAGAAATCAAAGAAAATATAGTTTTGATTTTGTGTTTGATTTATAAAAAGAAAATGGAAAGAAGCAAGGTGAAAAAAATTCCATTTCTATTATTTGGTTTATAATTGATAACGAAAATCAAAGGAAAAAGTTATTGAATAAACATCTATACCCTTCCTTTTACTTAAGAGATTTAGACATTAGTGACCTTTTTGTAATCTAATTTTTCTCCAAATTTGGAGAGAAAAAAAGGTGACATTTGGGTAGAAAGTCTTCCATCAACTTTTTCCCATTTCATTCCAGTTTTGCCTCTTACTAAACAATCTAAACACACATTTTCCATTGATTTCCATTGCTTTCATTTAGTTTCTACAACCCCTTGAAACACAGTATTAATCACTTTACTTACCCAAAAATCATGCATTAAATAAAATGATAGAGTAAACCACTAACTTGTATTAAATTACTTGTCTTCTTCTTTTAAATATGTGTGTGTGTATATATCAATACTCCTAGCATTTAGTTGATTCTTATACCTCCTTGTCACTTGCTATTTATCCATGTTTTTGGACATCATCACAACAAATATTAGATAGAACTTCCATGTTTACCAAGTACCAACAACATAGAAGGAGGCTGAAAACTTGCCTCCATATTGTTCACCTTTGAACATCAAGGAGCTATGAAATATAGTTATTGTATCTAAAATCAAATCACTTAGAAACCATTACGTATTATTCAACTAACAAAACTTTTTTGAGAAATAGATCATCTACTTTATAGTAGAAAAGGCTGTGGTCTTTAACTCCAAAAGATGGTGGACTTTACCCACTAGAAACTGCACATGTAGAATAATAATGGAAATGTTTACATATCCCATGATCTTGCATATGTTAGTTGACATAGCATCATTAACTAATAAGAACGTGCCATATGTCCATTGATATGAAAGTTTATTATTTTTTAATATATTTTGTCATTATGATCATAATTTTTTTATTATTATAATAAAACCCAACCCTTGGCTTACTTAAGACTTTATATATAATAAAAGCCCAATCAAATTGATTAGGCTAAGCCCACACTTATATCTTGACAAATTTTATTAAATAATGGACTCATCAATTGTATCTTATATAAAAGAATTGATATTGAGAACATAAACATGCCGGAGGATGGACTCTCCGGTTTCTATCTTGTTGCCATTGAGACTCTTTCTCTCTCTCTCTCTCCTCTCTCTCTCTCTAACCTCTCTTCTCCACTTTCAACCTCTCACTAAACATAGCCTCGAACAAAACCCATTCATTCCTCCAAATTTTGTGACTAGTGGAATGAGGCGTGACTTGCGTTTGAGATGCGTTTTAAGTCTACACGAGGAGGAAGTGCGTTTTAGGTGAATGACACCTTTTGAGTTTTGACTGCTCTAGATTATTTAAACTTAGCAAAGGTAAAGTATTAATTTAAGACAAACAAACATAAAAGACCAACTTTTGCTTAATCAAGTTCAAGTGTTAATCTATGTTTCCTTTGACCAGATAAGGAAAAATTCATCCATGTTCTTCATTGTGTACTGAGAAGTATGGAGTAACTTGCAAACTATCGAATATTGAATAGATTGTTTAGTATATTTGTTCCGATGGAATTTTGAAGATGGACGTAGACTTTGCGAGGCCATATCCAAGCTCATTGGATAGTTGCTTCTGTAAACTTATTTTGTTTTAGGATACATGGGTCTTGTTTTGCCTTGTGTCGTCTTGTTCTCTCCATTCTGGGAAATGAATATGAAACCGATGTATGGGTGACAATTCACATTTAAATGTCCTCCGTTTGTCCAGGTTAAAACAAGGGATGGGATTTTACTCTTCCCTTTGAGACAATTGAATCTATTAGGTATGTGTTAGTAGGCCCAAATGCTTTTATTGTAAATAAAGAATAAAGTAAAATATTAATTATTCTGATTATACTTATAATTATTAATAATATTATTTAAGAATAATATAATAATTAAAATAACAATAAAATGATATATTTTCTTATGCTGGACACGTGGCAATCTTCTATAAACAGGAGGTGACACATTAGCAAACGGATTTAAGAGTGTTAATCGAGATACTGTAAGTTAAATTAGGTAGTAAATTGACTAATTAAAATTTCAAGTAATTAATTGAGTCCTTAGATATAGTTGAGGTGTATTTGTGATTTTAGCCCTATATCTTAACCATTTTCGTGAACAATGTTTGTTGGAATTCGTATGTCTTTTTCTTTCTTTTTTTTTTTCGACATAATTATTAATTTTGTGGAAAAGAGTAAATCGATTACGTAAATGGTTATACATATTTTTTAATGATTTATTAATACAATAGAGAATTTTTATGTATTGTATAACCTAATCTATCCTTCCTTTTTTCTTTTCCTATATTATCTCAAAAGGATTTTTATCTGTGTAAACCTAAAAAATACTAGTAACTAAGTCCAAAAATCATGCACAACTGTGATTATAGCCGTAAATTAGTTTTTTCTTGGATCATATATTAAGCAAATTTAATCATATCCTCTTATCTAATGAAACCCAACATTTTAAACCATTAAAAATAGAGTCAAATAAACCGTGTTATATAAAAGTTATATTTTATATTTTACTTGATAACTCGATTCCGATTTGAATTAATAATTATTCCTACCTAATATGTCTATTTGACACTGCATCGAATGCCCAATGGTATATTTTTGGAGTGACTTTCTTCTCATATATCATCACTTCACTTCACGAACCAAAATTAATTTACGCATTCCACGATGACATCACTTTCATGCTACAAGCAAATTAATCATATGCACACCATATTGTGTAGATTTTATTATACTATATCTTTATGCTACCAACCTCTCTTTCGTTTCCAAATATTGTCAAGTATATTAATTGTGGTGGTTGTACCATTTCAGAATAAAGTTGCATTATCCAGTAAACACTCAAATTCTACAACATTGGGTTGTCTGGTAAAAATCATATCACCATCAAACAAACGTCCAAGAAAACAAGAAAACCCCACCAATGTTGTTCAAAACCAGTTAACCTTAAGAGGTCTCCATGGGGTCAGTTAGGACCTACTCAGACCTGGTAAACCCCAATTCAAGAAGCGAAGGATTGGATCCGCCCCATGAAAGGTAAGCTGGCTCACAAACCGTGGATCGTGCTGGCTCACAGAGTGGGTCCAGATCTGAATTGGCTACTGCGCATTATAGAGGCTTCATAGAATGCTATATTAGAAAAATGTGTCCCACTTTGTTAAGAAAATGTGATTGTTCAAGATTTCTATATAAAGTAAATTAAACATATTTTTGAATTATATAAATTTCTTGTATTGTAATAAGAAATGTATAGCTTATTATGAATAGAAAATAATTTATATGTATTCGCATAAGTAATAGTCTAATATTAAATGTTATTTAGAATTTTTGTATTGTTTTTATTTTATAACTGTTTACAATGAAAGTTATTAATGTTTGAAGGTAAGTTCATTTAATATCTCAATAAATTATTTGAAAGTGAGTCAAATAAAGTATTAATAATCAACCAATAACAAAAATTGAGGAGATTTAATTGAAAATGAATCGAAACATTGATATCTCATATGAACATTGCAAGATGTTAATACTTCATTTGATTCAATTTGTGAAATGTTGATTTGTCTTTTAAACATCTCAAACTGTTGATACCTTAAATAAACTTATTTTCAAATATTGATATATTTTGATATAATTTATCCCTTGTGGTCGAAGAACTATTAGGGTGAGTTGTGCGTGGGACCTTGCCATGTGCAGATTTTTCTAACTAATAGTAGCAACCCTTTTGTCATCCTGCACACAAAAAAAAAAAAAAAAAGTTATTAATACTATTATCTTATGCGTTCAAATGAGTAGCAAGTAAATATTATTTCTTTTTTTTAAATGTTTGTAAAAATAGTGAATAATTTTTATAAAACTATCCATATGTTAAAATTTTTATCAATACAACACTACCACACACCGTATTATTTGTTTATTTATTTTATTTACTTACCCGTCTTCATCCATTTCTTCCATTGATTATTATATATCTACATGCTATCTATGCCATTGTTATAAATATATAAACATTCAAAGTCATATGTAGTAAGACAATTTTTTTTTTTTCGGCCAAAAAGAAAAGTTTTTTATTTTTATTTATTTATTTATTTTTCTTATTATGGCAAGGTCTACTCAATGGTAATAGTCTATTAGCATAACAAGTTCAAATTTGTGAACTTTTGCCATTTTTCCTTATACCCCATTGGTGGGCTTTCTCCAAATTTCATCGCCCCCCCTTTTTTTTTCTTTCTTTTTTTGGTTTTAATCAGGCAAAATCTCTTTTGGCTTGGAAGTAAGGAGTTTTATAATGGGTTTAACTTAATTTTTTTAAATTTATGTCCAGGTTGCTATAGGTCTGGTGTTTTTCATTCTAATTGCTCTATAAGAAACCAATGGCTTTTCTTGAAGTTTTGATCTTTACATAAACTTGTTCACATTGTTTACTTGCATTTGCGTAGATCTTGTACTGATTACTCAAATGACTGTAGATGTTTTAAGGATGGAAGTTTTTTATTAGAAGATCCCACGTTCTCAATGGATATGCCATGATCAATAGATTAAAAGGCTCTGATTTCCCAACAGTTATGTTGCATCCGGCAAGTCAAAAGATCTCAAGACTCAAAGGTTATTGCAATAGCCATGTCACACCTAATGGATCAAATGATTACAGGATCTTTTAATACAAAACCAGGAAACTAGAAACAATATCCAGAAATATAAAACGGTGTGAGGACTAGGAAACATTTCCTTTTAATTCGTCTATTTGGTTCCAAAGGTTATTGCAAATAATATTTTCATGTCAATATAGACAACATATATAACATAATTAATTCAAATATTAATTAACTCAATAGCAGCAAACCTATCACGCATATACAATAAGCAAAAATACCTCTATACTTGATATTTGTCATGCCCCAACCTGTTGACAATTATAAACTGCCACGTGTCCTTTCTTAATAGGATACACAAATGTTATAACAATCTAATCCATAATATAAAAACATATAGTATAATCTTCATAAACTCTCTTAGAGGGTACATCAGAAGGTTCAAACCTGTATAACATATTATAAAATTAATTTTAAAAATCTCCTATTTATAAAAAAAAAGTTGACATAAACCAAACCAACGTAATCAAGATAATTTTAACTCTACTAATTATATAAAATCTCTCAAATGCAATAAAAGATATCCAAGAACATAAAAATCCAAAATCCATAATCCTTCAGAACATATAAAAATCTTTAACATAATTCTAAATTCTGCATAAGATCTAAAAATTCTTTCTCCAATTCTTGTATTTGAATTTATTCCTCAGCAAGGGTAGTCTAGACCACTATCACCATCCCTTGATCTATGGACAAATCATATCCAGAATATTATATACTATGTCATCTTCACCTATACCTGAAAAATGAAAAAAATGAGAGAAATTACCAGTACACCAAACCACAAAACAAATGCATATGCACATGCAACATATATATCAAATGCAACTTATTCTAATACAACCAATCAGATTATTAACTTTATTAAGCTAGCAAAACAACACAGTTCAGAACTATGAACCCCTACTCCCAAACTTAGAGTAACTTAGACCCCGGAAAATCAACCAACTTTTGAAAATAAGTAATTATATACATATATTGGTGAATGGGTACTCCCAAACACCCGCGGCTGGCAAATCACCTAAATCTACTGGAATCATCTCCAAGAACAACTCCACTAGGAATAACGACACACAAGGATCATCAGGGTGTCACACTAGTATCACTGTTTGTCAGATCTTTACTAGTTATAGCCAAACACACTCAACAGATAAATTAATTAAGCCGAATGGATTTAGATTGATTATTAATCTGTTCCTACAACAAAGCAAACATAATACTAAACTTGCAAGCATATATAGCAAACAAGGAATTGTCGTACCTTTTCAATTTCGGGAACAAATCTCCAAAACTACAACTCCCTTAACAACAACCCACAATCTCCAGATCTCCTGATAATAATATGAATAGAAACAATTAAAAAATTCAACATGAAACCAAAATCTAACATATCCAATTTCTTCAAAACCTTAACCTGTTAAGAAAACTCCAAAATAGCACCTTCTTCCTCGATCAATTTCCTCAAAATTCCATTAAAACATATCTCACTCCAAAAATCCTAATTTTGCAAATCAACAAAAACAGACATGTATTATCAAAATTACATCTTATGAAAAATCTAGGTTTGTGAAGATAAACTTACCATGATTAGATTCTTAAACCCCTTGTTAATCACAAAAAGATCAGATCTTGCACAGAACTAAGGTTTGCTCCAACAAAAGCGCCTTCAAAACGAAAACAGATCTGAGGAAAACGATTATCAATTCTTGTAATCTTAGTGAATCTTGTTTAGATTTGTTTACCTGATCCAAAATCTTTGATCTCCTGTAACTCCAATGGATATTAGCAGATTTGTAGAGAGGATTTTCTAGGTTTAGGAATGATTTTGAAGAAGGGGGAAGCCTAGTTTATATAGTAGACAAGGAATAACTATTCAATAATGCATCTTCATCTTTAGTAACGTGTCTTCATATTTAATAATGACGTCTCTTTATCTTTAGTAACGTCTCTTCATTTTTAATGACATCTCTTCATCTTCAATAACGTCTCTTCATCTTTATTTACGCATTTGATAACCGATAAAACAAAAACCGATAAAAATTAAGTAAGTATTAGGGTTGATCATAAAACTCTCTTATTTTATATCAAATGACATCTTTGCCCTTCAATATAAAATATTTATTTATATATTACAATATCACAATATTTGTGTAATATTATACATCAGAATTTTGTTATAACATAAGCATACATGAAAGACCATATATGAAAAGATTTAGTTTTCTTAAACCTTTTCGGTTTTTCTCCAATTTTTTACAATTTCTTTTTAAATTTTCAAAGTTTTTGAATTAGGCTAAAATGAGGGTTAGATGTCGATAGGACTGTAAGTGAGTCGAGATAACTCACAAGTTACTCGAGTTCAATTTGGCTAAAGGTCGAATTCAACTCGCTCGCAATTGAGTTGAGCTCGAGTTCGAGCTACTTGAGTAGTTACCGGGTTTGAGTTCGAGCTTTAAAATATTTGGCTCGATGAGCTCACAAGCCTAATCAAGCTTAATTGAGTGTCAAATCGAATCAAGTTCGAATTTATCGAGTATTAAATATTATTTATAGTTAAATCAATATTTAAAAGAATAACTGAGTTAATCGAGTCGAGTTTGAGTTTATCGAGTATTAAATCGAGTCGAGTTTGAGCTTAAAAATAAAAGCTTGATCAAGTTCGAGTTTGGTACTGTATCGACTCGACTCGACTCGACTCATTTATAGCCCTACATTGGATGACCCTGATTGAATTTTGTCAGTTAGGGAGTGAGCTTTAATCCTTGGTCAACTTGAGGCAGTTGATGGTTAGTTTGTTTGTCTTTCCAGTCATTGTGTTTCTCCTTAGGATTTGTCACGATTCCTTCCTAGGTTGATCCATTCTAGTTTTCACTGTGATTTTTCACATGTTTCAACTTGGCCAAATCATAAAGGTTGTCATGTATAACTTATAACAAGGCAAGATGAGAGTTTGTTACTTTACCTAGCAGATCGCTGACATTTTAGGCAATAAATTGAGATTTAGATTCCCAATTTTTATTACAAACTCCTATTTATTATAAATTCACTTTACAAGTAATGCTTTCAAAACCAAAGCTATCCAATCTAATCAACTAGGTTCCATTAAAACTCGTTGACTTGAAGTGGTTAATCAGCTTAGCTTAGTTGCCTAGATGTTGTGTTTTAGCTTGATTGCCTTGCTAGATGTTGTGTTTTACCCCAAATCAATTAGGATCCTTCCACATTGATCACTATAAGTTTATATGATTTTTCGCATACTTTTCATAAAGTTTCAAGTTTCATCCTTGGTAGAACATAAAGATTCCCAGATACAACTTACATGAAATGATAGTTTATTACCTTAACTATAAATTATTGACATTTTTGTGAACCAATTGACATTCAATTTTTCAATTATTTATTTTAAACTCCTACATAGCTAAATTCATCTTATAAGTAGTGTTGGTCACTTGGTCCAACTAACTTGACCAATACAACTATATCAACCATATAAATGGATCGATCCATTACTCTTGCCCATTTCTAAATCAATTTGGTCACTTGGTTGAACCAACTGGGTGTAAAATGGGCTAAAATGACATCACTTTTTAGTAAGGTTAATATCACACCTCGAATTAGGGTCAAAGCGTGTCTAATTCCTACGTATAATACTTAAGCGTTATATGCATAGGCTAACTTAAAAGAAACTATTTATAATGAACAATTGTTACCTAGTTTTTAAATTCTAAAATGGTTTAATTAGATTATGGAAATAATTGAATTTAGCAGCGATAAAATAAAATTTGCAAAAAGATTTTATATTCTACTTTTATGAGCAAATCAACCTTTTTAAACAAAACCACAAGCTACTCTCTTGAGTAGCCCAACCTTTATAAAAACATTATATCATTAGGTATCTCAATAGAGAAGACCTATTCATGGTGGTAAACAAAGTTTTAAAGATTGAATTATAAAGCATGAGCTCCAAAATCAGACCCTTAAATCCAATTCTTATACATAATAAAAACAAATTAAAACAAATCTAGTGATCAATCTGCTTCACTCAACATGAAACTCCTCTAATCTTGTCCGATACTTGAATCAATCATCATCATCCAATCATTACCGAGAAAGAAGAAAGCAATGAAACAAAGCCTAGTACATCGACAACATAAACACAATCAAGGTATGCTCATGTACTTATTCTAATGCATCAAACGATAATTTTTATCTTAAAATTAAAGTTTAGCAAACAACAGTAGCGAACTTATACTCTAGCAACACACCTTAGGAATTTGAAGATTATGAGTAGCAGCAACGACTCAGGGGGTTAAAATAGACAGCCTAAATACCTATATCTCCTATATAATTATCATAAAATGAAAATAGCTTCCTCTAAGATTCACAACAGTTGCATATCTCCACTTGTCTCAGCCTATAATAAAATACGGCTCAATCGATCCTATAAACGTGAGCCATATAATATTACTTCTCTTTGAGCCTAAGTAGATATTATCCCAATACCATTTCTCCTATGAACTACTTGTCAAGCCACCTATGAATTATCATTGCATCATGATAAGGGGGTGCCCTAAGCGCTTTGCTCCTATGCCAACATCACTGAGCAAGGTTATTGCTTCCCCGACCGGATTTAACGACACAAGTACAACCAATAATTACTTATTACCTGTCTTTAAGTATTGATTCATTTAGGATGCCTATCCTAATACACAATAGGCAAGTTACTGCGTAACTTATAATATGTGAAATCTAAATAGAGATAGAGGGTAGGACGTAAGCCATTTCAGAGGATAGATTAGCTATCCATATACCTGTTTAAGAAATTAGATTTATATAAGCATTTAAAAGAATTATCCACTCACATTAAACCTATTTTAAGAATCTATTTGATTAAATACTAAGAAAGAGCCCCTCTATGACTGCGAAAATCACCATGCCAAGATACAAACAATTCTCTATTGTCCATCAATTCATTTCTTTTCTTTTGTTTATAAATCATTCATTGTAAAAACATCATTATCTCTTATTACTCTTATAAGTAATTAAACAAATTACTATCTCATAGAAAATACTCATTTTCTCTAGCAAACACACATTTGAAACAATATATTCCCCTTATTATTCATGGTCTAGCTTAACATATTAATTTAAGCCAATTACAAGTTATTAAGCCTATATTAACTTAACTTAGCCAAGTTGATTAGACTTAATCATTTGATATAGTTTCTAAGTTATATTCAATTAGTCCATTAAGATAATATTATATGTGTCATATAGGATCTTAATTAATCTAGTTCATTTCAGCTCATTAAGATTTACTAAATTCAAATCATTCATTATTTAACTTTTTGTAAAACCTCATGCAAATACCAAATTTAGTATTTATATGTATATATTTACTATTATATTACTTTATTTAATTTATTATTTTTTATGAAGAACATAAGCGGATAGGTTTAGCCATGTTCCCCTTGTATACTAGCGGGTGAGAAAACATGACTAAATACAACTAATCATGTTCCCGTTGTGTTTTGTTCTTAGGTTGGAACTCAGAGAGAAGCACGACTAGATAGAGCTAGTTATGTTTCACTTGTCATGTCAAGCTTTTAAGGATTAGAGAGAAACATAGTGGGATAGGGAAAGTCGTGTTATAGCCGTGCTGTTCCAGAATTTTGTTTAATGGATAAAAAAAAAAAAAAGCACCTTTGGATAGGGTCCTTCGTGTACCAGTCGTGCTTCTTCGCGAGTGGGTTAAAATCCATAAGTTTTAAGCAACAGCAAGACGCACGACTGATTAGGGCACCCTATGTTACCCTTGTGCTCTTTCACAAAATCAGAGCATATTAATATTAACTTATTTAATTACTTGTTTTTAAATCACAAACTCAACACTCAACATCTTATAATCAATAAAAGTTATAACCATAACTTACAACATCTATATACATATTATTACTTCATATTTCAACAAATAATCTCATAAAACTCCTTAATTTTATACTGGCTAACGCAACCTAGGTTTTATCTTACAAGTTCCTCTATTTCTTATTCACCAAATTTATCACAAACCCTGCATATATATCTAACTCTAAGACATCATATATATGCATAAACGACAATCATAATAGGAAAACAACTTAACTTACATGTTTAGCGAACTTAAACTGATATTCTTTACTATTACTTTTTGCTAGTTGATGAAGCTTCTTCTAACTTGATCCCCAACTCCTATCTTGTTTTCTATTGTCAATTTCTCCTATAATCTCTTTGAATTTGAGATGTGAGTTTGAATTTTGGAGAAAAAGAAGAAGAAGAAGAGCGAAAAACGTAGAAAGAAAGAGACGAAGAGGAAAGGAAAAAGAGAGAGGCAGGTGGGGAAAAAGGAAAAAGGAAAGGATAAGGTTAAAAATATAAAAGATATCTATGGG
Source organism: Combretum micranthum (assembly GCA_024138025.1). Taxonomy (NCBI): domain Eukaryota; kingdom Viridiplantae; phylum Streptophyta; class Magnoliopsida; order Myrtales; family Combretaceae; genus Combretum; species Combretum micranthum. The sequence continues at coordinate 125,857 of JAMXBD010002926.1, forward strand.
TAGGAGTTTTGGGTTAAGCCTTTGATATAATTTATTTTACGTAATGAAAATAATTAAAAAAGAAATGTCAAGATTTATGAAAAAGAATTTATTACTTGAATAAAAAGTCTAGTTGGGAGTTTAATTTGTAGGAAATTGATATTTAATTTGGGTTTGGGCTTAGAATTGATATTTTTAAACAAACAGTTGATTTAAAAAATTATAAGGATTTAAGAAATGAAAGTTAAACTAAAGTTTGAAGGGTTTAGGAGTTTACTAAACATTTAAATTATATATCTAATGGTTTAAGGGATTGAAATTTGAAGAAAAGGAGTTTTAATTGAAAAATTGGAACAGATTATGAAATTCAATTTGTTGAAATAGATAGATAAAACAAGTGGATAATTTGAAAGGGATATTTGAAATCTCAAATTTCAGTTTAATCTATTTATTAATTTGATTATGTCAAATCATCTAATCTTACTCTGTTGTTTGTTTGTTTTATCTATTTAAACTATCTAAATTTAATTTTTAAACTAAGTTCAAAATTAACTACCTATTATACTATTCCATTATCATTTATAAATTAGACTAGCAAAAATTTTGAGCATTTCAGTTGAATTCATCTACGCATAGGAAGAGCACATTTAATTGCTGGGTACATTGTAACAATGTCGTTGGATCTAAGCTAGCCTGTTTGATGTGAACCGGTTTAATTGAAGCTAGCCATAAAAGCGGGCCAGCTCATGCATTTGGCCCATATTTGCATCGATTCGGATTGGCCCGGTTGACTCGGGCGGTCGACGTAGGCGACTGGGATCGGATGACCCCATAAAAAAAATGAAAAAAAAACTTACTAGAATTTTAAATATATATTCATGCTTTATTATATATTAAAAAAATATAATCATTATATTATACTTTATTCTCTTTTTTAAGTATATACTTTGTATGGATTTAATAACTAATTAATGGATTTGATCCAAATATAAATTTAATTGAGTGATACTATATATATTGATTTTTCATAATTAAAATGTACTTTATATTTTTATTTTTTATTGACCCCAATTTGACATCTCAACCCTTGACCCTCTAAGAAGTTTGGATTTAACCCTAATTTGGTTCCAATTTTTCCACGTAAGACAAGCAATTGCTAATGGAGCATTTTGCCATTATGGCAGAAAAAAGAGAGCCGCTTTGTCCACTCATTATTTAAACCATTCGACAAATCCTTTTACATGTTGTCTGACATAAATTTGTACGTATGAGATTGTTATATGGGGAAAATTCATAGGGAGGGCAAGAGGAGAGTGTGCTAATAATTCTTCTTATACTTTTAAGAGACAGGCTTGTAACTTGTAGGAGCAACAGCAACAACAGTAGTGGTGACGGCAGCGACAGCAGTGGCTCAGCAGTACTAGCTACAGCGGTGGCAACCAACATAATACTAGTGGTGGTGGCGGTGGCAGTGGCGGTAGTAGCGCAGCAGCAGTAGCAATAGCAGCAATAGCAATAGCAATAGCAGCAGGGGAAGCAATGGTAGCAGTAGTAGTAGCGACGACAACAGCAATAGTAGTACTAGCAGTAACGGTGACTATAGTAGCAGCAAGAGTAGCAGCAGTAGTAGTAGTAGTATTAGCATTAGCAAAAGTAGTAGCAGTAGCAATAGAAGCAGCAGTAGTAGCAATTATGTTCGGAAATGTATAGGTAGTAAAATAAAATTAATTTCATTTTCATAATTAATTAATTTGAACATAATAAATAATTATATTCTTCTTATTTTTAAAATTAAAATACGAATGATCTTTTTATTGAGGGGATTTGACCAATTGACCCTTAAACTTCTTGCATACTTTGGTCAATTATCTGAGTTGAATTTGACAATATTGCTTACAAGTTACAAGTAATTAATCCATGGAAAAACAAAATCTTATGTCAAACTTGTGTTGCCAGTTATTTTGTGATTTTCAATAGAATACATGATTGAATCCCATAAAAAAAAAATATATGGGATCATAGAGATTTTTATAAACACATAAAAACTCTAATAAATGTTTAGCAAAAAAATATTAGACATTATAGAATTTTCTTTTAAAACTTTCAAAATATAACTTAAAAAAGAACAAAAGAGTAAAGTATTTTTGCATATTTATTTTATTGGGTAAATTGCATGGTTCCCCATGTTTTTTCAAAAGTGAGCAATTGCACAATTATACCTCGTAAGACAAGTAAATTACATCGATGTCATCTAATTAAACTTTGAGAATTGCATGATTATAATACGTCAAATTTGTTTATTCGGTCATAAGGTGTTATTACATATAATTAATAAATGTTTCAAAATATATTTAAAAATTGAAATATTATAGAATGAAAACTTTTTTATTTCTTTTATGCCATTCGAACCAAACATTTAAAGTGCAATTCTAATAATTTTTTTTTAGTAAGAAACAGGATCATAAGGTGTGTTTTAACATAATAAGAAACTTTTCTAATATATTTGTTTCATGTTAAAGTGCAATTCTAGAAGAAGGAAAAGAACAATTAACTTTTTTTTTCTTTTTTTTTAAAAATAAGTCTATAAAAACTATAATAAAAATTTTAAATACAATATTTTTCTATTAAGCATATTATATATGTAATGGCACATTAGCATGAACTAAGGAAAATTTACATATTATCATCACATTATTTTTTTATGAGTGTAAGTGTTGACTTTAAAAGAAAACTGGGGGTTCATGCAATTTTCAAAGTTTTAAGAGGGGTTATATGCGATTTACTTATTTTTAGGAGTGCAAGTGCTGACTTTTAGAAAACCCAAGGGTCATACAATTTTTAAAGCTTTTAGAAGACGTTCGTGCAATTTATCGTTTGTTTTTCATTTAATATCTTATATAGGTGCAGTCACCCCATTTTTTTCTTAATTAAGCTTAAAAATATATAAATAGGAGTATTTTTATAGTATATGATAAAAATAAAAAAATTATTCCACAATTTAATATTTTCATTTTTTAGATATGGAAATGGCATAAAAAGTTTAATTTATTATGAGTCTTTAAAAATTATTTGAGTTTAATATAATAATGTACTTAATTTAAGGTTCATTTAGTTAGTCCTAAATTATAAGTTTAAAAAAATTATTTTTAGGGGTTATATGTAATTTATCAAAATTAAGAAAAGTCATAATTTCACTTTCATAAAAAATCATAATCTGCGTCAAATTTCAGTTTTTTAGGCAAGTTAAAAGATATATAAGACTTCTAATATGTGTATAAGACATGTGAAACTAGTTTAATTGGATAGTTATATTCAAAATTGAGAGATTTCCAAATTTTGTACTAAAAATTGCCTAGAAAACCCTTGATTTTAAAATTGGCAAAATCAACAAGCTTTGCATACACGTTTGAAACCCTAACCCTATAAATAGGATACTATAAACTATCCTAGCCATGGTTTGCTCTAATTTCCCTTTGATTTCAAATTTGTATTCTTGATTATAACTTAAGGTTTTAGGATTTAATTGTTTGGTTCGTGTATATATGGGGCAAATTGAATGTTACAGGAAGATCTAGGGTGCTTGAATTTGTAGGGTAGCAATCTTAAATAACAACGATGCCACCACAACCACTTTGTTCGAGAAAAACCGCTGCCTCCGTGGCTTAAAGCTTTGAAACACCATCCTTTGGTGTTTTTCGAGGCCAACCAATTCCATAGGAGTGTTTGCCGATCCTATCCCCATCCATTTGACGTACTCATTGATGCCGTGGCGTTGCCAATTGGCGGCTACTCGATTGTGACCTACGCTGCTCTGATGACCTGATCTGGCCATCTCCCTACCATCGATCGCCCATCCGTATTCCCTCCTGCCCAGGTAAGTTTTCAATTCCTCTTTTCTTTTTATTTTATTATGTAATAATCATATTATAATTAATAAAACTTAATTGAAATGATAATATTATAATAATATAAAGAATAAAAAATTTTGGTATAATAATTATAATAATATTATGTATGTGATATGTTGTTTATCTTGAAAATTTAAAAAGAATGTATAGTTAATTGTTGATAATATTAGCTTTTTCTTTAAAATTTAATGAATGTTGGACTTGTTTTGAAATTAATGGTGATTATTCTTAAAAATTTGAATTTGTGTCATATGAAATTCTTTTTTTTTAATGATTTTATGAAAATTGTCTTTGTGAATCAATATGTAATTTTATTCACTATTGTACAGACCTAACATGCCTTGAATATAAAATTAAGCAATGCCCTGTCCCAGCCACATATAATACATTAAGTATTACATGCTCAAACTTTCTTTAAAGTTTTGTTTATATCGAACATTACTAGCCAATTTTAAATTTTGAAATCATTTAATTAGATTCGGGAAACAATTAGATTTAAAATTGGTGAAAACAAACTTTATAAAAACATTTCTAGATAGTCTACCAACTTTCATAAAACAATACCATCAAGTATCTCATATACTTTCCATGATAGTACAATGAAGCTTAAAACTTATTAACAAAACATGTGAGCTCCTTAACTAAGTCTTTAAAGAAAATATAGACTTTAAAAGATAAATTCAATTCTAAAACAAAATAAAATAAAAGCTAGCAATCTTAACCGTCTTTTTCTTCAATAAACTCTCCCCGAGTTGTCCCGTACGCCCAAACCAAAAATCATGATCATCATCATCATCATCATCATCATCAAATTATCAATGTCATCATAATTACCTAGAAAGAAAACTATAATGAGACGAAGCCTAGTACAATAGTAACACAAGCACACATGAGATGATGCATAAGCTTAAACTAGTGCACTGCAGCAACAACATGTTATTATCTTTAAAATTAGAGTAAAATAAACAACATGAAAACACTCTTACTAGACACAGTGAGCATTTGGAAATCTAGGAGTCTTGAGTAACAACAGTTGCTTAGGGGGTTGATATAAGTAACTCTGAGACTTATTTTTCCTATATTTAACCAAGAAAGAGAAAATAATCTCATTTAAGTTTTATAGTCGTTACACATGTTCTACTCATCTCAGTCCATAATATAGTAAGACTCAACCGGTCCCATAAATATAATCCTTACTATATTATTTCTCATCGATCAAGATAGACATTATACCGATATCGTTTGCCCTACCAGCTACGTGCTTAACTACTTATGAATTGCCATTGCATCATGGTAGGTGTAGCCTAAGCGCCCAACTACCGTGCTCGACTTCAGACAAGGTTGACACTCCTTGAACCAGATTAAACGACACAAACACAAGTAACATTCATTACTTAGGCTATCTTTTAGTTTTAGTTCATTACGAATACCTATCCTAACAAACAACACGCATGTCACTGCATACCTTTCATATTTGAAATCTAAATGGAGACAAAGGATAGATCAAGGCCATCTTAGAGGATAAATCAGGGGAAAACATTTGTTCATGAAATTAAACTCATATAAGTATTTAAATTAATTATTTATTTATATCAAACTTATTTTAAATCCCCATTTAATCAGACACTAAGTAGGAACCTCGCAATGCCTATGAAGATTACCCCACCAAGATACGAATAACTCTCTATTGTCTTTTGAATTATTTCTTTTCTTTTTTTTTATAATCGTTTATTGCAAAGACATCATCATATCATTTATATTCAAAATAATCATTTTTCTTAACAAATAAACATTTGAAACAACATATTCCCCTTATTATTCATGATTTATCCTAACATATTAGTCTAAACCAATTAATAGTTATTAAGCCTATTTTAACTAATTCTACCTATTAGATTTAATTATTTAATTCAATTACTAAGCCAAGTCGATTAAAATTAATCAATCAAATTTATTTTAGCTTATTAAAGTTTATTTAGTCAAGTTGAACTTAGATTTGTTAATTAGGTCCATTTTTATATTTAAGGTTCATCTTATGCTTAAATCTATGCTAAAACCATTAATTCACATAACTCATTCCTAATTGTGTAAATTAACTAACATAAAACATTCATTATCGTTTATCTATTTCATTTTATTCCATTTCTATTTTATTCAAATTTTTATGAAGAACACAACTGGATAGGGTGGTCGTGTTTCACCTCGTGCTCATGCATATGAAGAAGCATGATCAAATACATTTAATCGTATTTCCATTGTGCTTGATTGTGTTTTGGAGCTTAGAGAGAAGCATGGCACGATAGGACAAGCCGTGTTTTAGTCGTGCTTCTTTTTAAGTAGGAACAATTGAGAAACATGGCGCAACAAATAAAAAACATGACTTAATAAAATAAGTCGCGCTTCTCCTGAGTTTCATCAAAAGCCAAGCACTCAAAGGTTAGACAGAAACATGGTGAGATACAATGAGTCGTGTTCTTGCAATGTTTCACTTGACATATTACATACGTGAGAATCATAAAGAAACACAGGGAGATAGGGGAGGTCGTGCTTTACCTATGTTGTTTTGGAAATGTGTTTGTAAAAAGAAATAGAGAAAAACACGATTGGATAGAGTTGGCCATGTTCTGGCCGTGTTTCTTGTTTGATGACTTAAATAAAGAGCACGACTTATTTAGCTTGCCATGTTTCTCCAGTGCTCATGTACGAAAATAGAGCATATGTATTTTGACCTACTTTAATTACTTGTTTTATATCTTATTTCAACATCTAACATCTTATAATTAATATACAAGCTTAGAATCATACATCTACACAAATATTTTACTTCATTTTTTCATCTCAAGCCTAGTTCTATCATGTATGGTTTCACTTAGGTTTTAGCCTATAAGTTCATATATTACAAGTTTTATCTTAAATCCTACTTATAAGTGGTATTAATCCATCATATGCACATAGAAAAACAATCATAACAAAGTAAAACAACTGTACTTATCTTTTAGCAAACACATGCAAATTGATCTTCGAAACTCACCCTCTTTCCTAGCTAATGAAGCTTCTACATGCTCATTCTCCATCTTCTATCTTGTTTTCTAACTTTAATTTATTTTGATCTTGTTGTAATTGAGATATTAGAGTTGGTTTTTGTTAAGAAAAAGAATAGAAGGAGAAGAGGAAAAGAAGACGAGGAAAACGTAAAAAAGAAGAGAAGGAAAAGAGAAAAGGAAAGGCAAGGAAAGTAAAAAGAAGGGATAAGGATAAAAGATATTTTTAGAGTAGGGTTATTAGATTTAAATCTCTTTGATAATTATATTAAGTATTAATACTAATTAGAAAATAATTTGATAATATATCCATTAGAAATTAATAGTTTGAATACAAAATCTAACTTAAGAGTTTAGTTTATAAGAAATCGGTATTTAATTTGACTATAAGTTTAGAAACTGATATTTTTAAATAAGCAGTTGAATTAAAAAATTATGGAAATTTAATAAAATGAAAGTTAAAATAAGATTCAAGAGTTTAGGAGTTCACTAAATATTTAAAATTGAATGTTTAAGAGTTTAGGACTCATGAATAAGGAAAATGAGTTATATTTAAGAAATTGATAAAGATTTTGAAATTCAATTTGCCAAAATAGATAGAGGAAATGGCTAAACATTTTCAAAGGGAATATATGAAATCTCAAATCTCAATTTAACATTTTACTAACTTGATTATATCAAATTGTCTAATCATATTTAATTATTTGCTTCTTTTTATTTATTTAAGTTATCTAAACTACGTTTAAAATTAACCATCCATTATGCTATTCGATTAAACTATTAAGATGAAATTCTTGACTAAAAGCATAATACAACACGTATGATAATTTTAATTTGATTTGTAATATTCAATAATATAATAATTTTTGACACTTGTAAATATTTGATTTTTTATCTTCACATGGATTGACACTTAAGTGATATATGATGCAAGATTGATATTGATATTTCTTATTATGCTTTGGTTTGTGATGGCATCGTATGTATGATATGTTGGCCATTTCAAAATATAGGTATTAATAATAACGGTATTAATTAATTTCATAAATCATCAACTTATAATTTTGTTTCTAGAGCAAAACTCTTAAGACTTGTATCATATGAAATTTTGTGGTTCTTATCAATAATATGATTTTTCATGAATAGTTGATATTTTGATGTATATATGATTAGTGATGACCTTTTTTTTTTTTTTTTTGAGAATGAGATTTTAACCATGATACTAAGAATTTGATTTTCACCATAGCATGTTATATTGATGTTTTGAATATGTAAATTTTTCATCATGTATGAATAGTATTAACATCTTGTTTTTAAATAAAGCTATGTCAATCATGATGTGACAAAAATTTCTGATTAATAAGTAGTATGCCGTGCCTTTTGAATCTTGTGGATATTTCCTCTTTCGCGTGTTCATAATAATGTAGATCAATATTTTCGTGATGTGTGAAATTTGATTTGTCTTAATCAACATGTCAAATATTGGTAATCTGTCTTTTGATTTTTGATAGCATGTGAATTGATATGGTCATTATAGTTTATTACTAAAAACTTCTTATCCCTGGAAATATCGGTTTTCATAAATTACTAAAACCTAATTTATGGCTCACAATAAAGAAATTTATTTTTATAAAATTTAATGAATTTAAATTGCAAAGATTAATTTTTTTTGAATTTAAAATTAACTAATAAATTAAATTTTTCTTAAAAGCACTACATATTATCTAATCTTAAATAGTGGGTACGTGAGCACCTAACAGGCGACTCTAGAAATGTATAAAATTATATTTTTGTAAATTTAATGCGAATATTGTTACCTAATTTAATTCATGTAGATATTAGTTGCCTATCTTGTGAAATGAAATCTACTTGAATTGGCTTACAAGTTTTGACAAAATTGGAAAGTGCTTTTTGTAAAAATCACATAGAGATGTTGTTTAGGATATAATAATGGACAATTTACAATTGAAAAGTTAAAGGTGACAACCAATAAGTTTTAATAGGATAGCCCTTAGATTTAGTAATTTCTGGTTTTGTTTTCTCAAAACAATTTTTTGGCGATCAGGAGCAAAATTATGATTAATCCATCAATTGGTCTTAATTTAACTTATCTCGACTTTAGTCGAGTGGCGACTCCAAATATTTTTTAAAAAGTAAAATTTCTTTTAATTCTTAGTCGAAGATTTATGTCAAATGGGTTAGCATTGATGTAAATTGGATAAAAGGAAATTAGATTAGAAATTAAAATCCAAGTTCGACAAAAGACATATATCAAATTAATACATTTTATGTCTAAAAACAGACGTATAACATGCCAATTATTATTTCTTAACATTTGTTTCCTTAAACTAGACCATATGATACGTTAAAAGTCTTTTGTTTCTCTCTCATCCTCCCTTCCTCCCTCCCTCCTAATAAAAAAAAAACCCTAACATAGGGGCAATTAATATGCAAATCCATCACTAGTGGTCAAATCAACCATTTTTAGTCATAAATAGTTCAACTTATATGTCATTCTCACCATCATTGCTACGAAATCATGATTCATTACTATAGGCCTACTTCTCTAAAAAATGGTTTGATTGAAGGTTAGGAGTTTGATTAATATTTTTGACAATTGTACTTTATAATAAATAAATTTAATATATTTTTTGTTTTTCTTTTACCTTTTGTTATTATTACTTATGTGGGATTATGCTATCCATTCAATGGGATTTGTTTCACTCGCCATTGGGGTGAGTTTTATTCTTCTAGGAAAGGTCGTATCCTATGTGGGGGGCATTTTGATGCTTAAAGAGATACGTCGGTCTAATTGGATAGGTCTTTGTACCCAAACTCTTCATTAGCCAATTCTCTTGTATTGATCTATTTGATTGATGTAATTTTATTTTGTTGAATGAAATTCCATCTTTTCTGCCAAAAAAGAAAAAAAGAACAAAAAAGATTATGTAAATCATCAAATGTGAATTACAAACCTAATATCACAAATCATATATAGTCATCTATTTTCTCATGTAAAGAACAACACTAAATAACTTGTTTTATAATCACAAACAATTATAATTCCACAATATCTCACAAAAAATTCAAATATAAAAACTAATTTTTTAATGTTTTCAATAGCCTATGTAAAGTAATGTAAAAATAAAATTTTGTATTTTTACCATCTAGGTTAGACCTTGGCAAGTGTTAGGTTGGACCCATGAACCGACTCGACTCGACATCGACGAATTTAACCAATTGATTTGGCTTGGCCACATAGGTCATGATCCACATCCCAACTCGGTAGGTTGGTGGGTTAGGGCAAGTTCAAGGCCTATAACCTATTGACCCGTTGAGTTGGGCTGGGTCAAATGCTCAAAATTAAAAGAAAAGAAAGAAAAAAAAGATGAAAGAAAAAAATAAAAGTAAGTAAGAAATAAATATTTAAACTTATTTTCCTATGAATAGTTAATACTTATTATCAATTCAAAACATTAAATATGTTTTCATCATTGTCAAAACAACACATGTGATAAATGTGCTTTAAAAGGATGTATAGTTAGATTTTTATAAACTTGTATAAAAAGTGATTTCTAGTTTCATAATAATATGGGACTTATTTTATCTTTATAGGAGTATGGCAGGAGTGTTTCAAAGTCTCACGTTGCTAATTTTATAAGTATATATGGAATATGCTTGTGAAGAATAAATGCACACCTTAAACCATTCCTCTAACAAATGGAGATTATCATTTTTAGTCTCAATTTTGTTATAAGTTGAAAGTTTGTATTATTTAATTTTAAATTTATTTTTTAGTTTTATGTTCATTTTATGTTTTACTAATTTTTAATTTTATCTTATTTAAGATAAAATTTTCACATTTTTTATTTTATTTTTTAAAAAACTAATTAATATCACCGGTTCAACGACCTGTGAACCAGTGATGGCCCAGACCAATCCAGCCCGGCGATACGCGGGCCAATTCTAGGTTGATCCAGCCCTGATTCATGACCTGATTGGTCTAACCCGGTTTGGCCTAGTACTAGAGACTACTTTAGGTAATGACACATTCTAAAAATTTGAACGATACTTGCAAAAGTTTTTTAACCATATGAAACATGATAATGATTTCCATGGCCACAACGATTGATGGAGTTAACATTGAATTTACTTTGACATCCATCTTAACAGTAGAATTTTAGAACTTATGTTTTTTCTAATTACAATAAAAATGGGGGATTCGAACCTAGATACTCTCACATAAGAGATTAGAGAAGATGCCATTAGGCTACAAAGTCATTAGCTATCTAATGCTTCAAATGAATATTTGTAGACAATGAGTTTATATAGATTAAGTAAATGTATGAAAACTGCATCTAGATTTTGTTAAAAATAAATATAGACAAAAGTAAAATTACTAAAACACTTATAGTATTTTTAAGCTAAATTATTATAGTACATGAATTTATTGCTTAATTAAATATAACCAGGGTATGATTGTACTTGGAAAAAATGAAATCTCAAAAACCAGCTAATATCAACTTAATAATATAAATACTATAAAATCTTGAAGTCAGACTTATTATTTTCGCATCATCTAATTTTTGTTATTATATTCTATTTATAGTGAAAAAAGGGATCATGATTACTTAAACTTTCGCAAAAAAAAAAAAAAAAAAAGGTACTTAAAGTTTGGTTTTAAATAATTTGGTACTTGAACAAAGTTTTCATTTGCATTTTTCATATTTGAAGTTTGGTTTTCAAGAATTTGATACCTAAACAAAGTTTTTGTTGATTTTTTTTATACTTAAAGTAAATGAAAGGTGTGGAAAAAAGTTCACAAAAAGTTAGTTTAGGTACTAAATTATTCAAAATCAAACTTTAAATATGAAAATGTCAACAAAAAATTTGTTCAAGAGGTACCTAATTGTTTTTTTTTCCTGTTTTGTAAAAGTTCAAGTATCATTTTTCTCATTAAAAAAAAAATCCAAAATTTGTGATAGAAATAAATGTGTGAGTAATAAGACATCCTATGAATCTTGTCAATGGGTAGATTTTTTTTTTTTTTCTTTTGGCCATCCAATGGATAGAGTTCAATGTATCTATTTTTAGTACTACCTAGATGTCAGCATAGGTTAGGTCTAAATCGTGACCCCACTCGGCCCACCACTACCTGTTTCCAAACTGGGAATTAGCCTGCTTACCACGGTTAAGATTTGTTGTAGACCCACCAATTGCTTGGAATCACGAACCGACCTGGTCTAGGTGGTTTTGATTCCGGTTCCACAAAGGCGTGAATTGCGAACTGGTCTAGAATTGATCTAAACTGTGCCGATATCTAGTATTACCTTAGTGTAGCACATAAGAAAGCAATCACACGGCAATCTTATATGTAATTTTCAATAATGATTGTTATTATTTTTGTGATATTTATTTAACAATTATAAGATATTACGGAATCATATATCCATGGTCTCTATGTCTAAATATGAAGTGAAATACATTTTTAACAACAATGGTACAATCTTTCTCCGGACTATTTATCTAAATACAAAGTCAAATATATTTTCCATTCTTTTCTTTCTAGATCTCATCTTAAATCATGATTATTAATCATTGTTATAATTTTTATGATATTTACTTAACAATTATAAACTATTATGAAACCATTTATCCGTAGCCTCTCTTTCTTTCTCTTTTTATATCAACTTCCAACCATGCTGACAACAACTGCATTAATTGAAAAAAGAAGAAGAAATTATTGCCACAAATATTTAGGTATTTGAATGGGTGATAGAAAAATACTAATAATATTTTTTTAAATGATGATGCTAGTATATAATTTTTATCAAATTATTTATACATTAATATTTTATTGGTACTATACTATTAATTAATTTACGTGGCATATTATTAGAGAAATTCATGTCATCCATATTTAGGGTCTGTTTGTTTAGCTTTCTTAAACAGATATAAAAAACTTTTTTTCAAATTTTTTTCTAACAAATTGTTTATTAAGAAATAGATATAGATAAAAAAAGATGGCAATTCTCATAAAAAAATCAAATATAGATAAAATATAAATACAAATCGAATATGTTTACACATATTATTTTGATACAAATACAGATATAGATGAAAAATGGATCATCCAAACAGACCCTTATTCACATTCACTAATTTTTCCTTTTAACAATCAAACACAATAATGTTTCATTTCCCCGATCACTCCACTAAATAAGAATCAAACAAAAGCAAAACAATAGGAAGAAATGGGTTTTTCAAAATCCTAATCCAAAAAGACATCTTCATTTTTAACTAATCATAATCCGTCCAACCAACAACTTTATCTGCCAGTACATTATAACTAAGCTACACTGAAATCAGATTTCACACTTGCGATGGCGTCCAGAACCAGTGCTCAGTGCTGCAGAGACCAATGAATCGGGATGGATTTATAAATGCTGCCGCGCAAATACATACTTTACCATTACTTGCATGTACATATCTTTTCTCCTCCAGCGGCGGCATTCCTAGCAGAAACCTATAACGAAATCCGTAAACATTGATCATCACTCTCGTAGTCGTAGGAGAAAAACTTCAATAGGTATTATATGTCACGTATAATATATACATAATAAATAATTATAAATGATTTTCTAACACGTGGTCGAATGAGTGATAACATAATTGTTGGGAATTTGCACTGTGCTGCTCTTTCTTTACCCAACATAAAAACATCGACAAAATCAAACTAAATTGATGATTCGACAGATTCCTCTCGTCCTGGGAGAGTAAATCCTCCCGTTATGGGGAGTAGTTCTCATGTCCCATCGTGAGATTTGCTTTTTACTTTTTAATCTTTGTTTTCCCTTCTTTCTCGCTTGCTTCTTTAAGAAGTTTCTCTTCGTTTTGACTGTTTTGTTTCCTTTTTACAGCTTATCTTATCTGGTTAGCCTCCTCTTTTAGGTTTTGGATCAAGCTTCTTTCCGTCTTTTCTCCTTCTGTTTGTGTGTTCCTTTGTCTATTGGTGTTGGAGTAGTGTTCTGTCCCGCCCTTGCATCTCCTGTTTGTTGTCCCCCCTCTCTTTGTTTCAGGGTGTAGCGCTTTGGCTTGTCTGTTTGCTTTTCTCTGGGGTTCCCGTTGCTGTTGAGGGGTACCTTGTCCTTTTCGTTCTCCTGTTGGGTTTTGGATAGGTCCTCCTCTTCCTTCGCACATTGCTATATGGACCAGATAGAGCCCAATATGGTGGAAGAAGATTCCATGGAAAGCCTAGACCTGGAAGAGAACACAGATTTGTCAAGTCAATATGAGCTTCTAATGATTGGCAAAGTTATATCAACCAAAGCTCTCAATAAAGGAGCAGTTATCAATATGCTGAAGAAAGCTTGGCAGTCATATGGGAAGACAAAGATATCAGTCCTGGGAACAAATTTATTCTTAGTTGCTTTTGAGAACTCTAACATGGCTATGACTGTAACCAATGAAGGCCCTTGGGCTGTCATGGGAAACTTATTGATCCTAGAAAAATGGGACAAGGATAAAAGGATTGAAGATATTAACTTACAATACCTCCAGATATGGGGTCAAATCCATGGCCTACAGCTTGCCCACATGTCGGGGGAGAATGCTAGGAAGTTGGGATCCCGTATGGGCTCTGTTTTGGAGATTGATGCGATGGAATTGGAATCCGGTGCTTATCGGGGTTTTCTAAGGGTGAAGGTCAAAGTAGACACACAAAAACCGTTATCTCCAGGGGTTTGGGTGAACAGGAAGGATGGATCTAAATATTGGGCTTTTTTCAAATATGAAAGGTTGTCAGATTTCTGTTTTGTCTGTGGAAGACTTGGTCATTTGGCCAAAGATTGCTCCCATCCTAGAGATGGGAAACTAAAGTTCAGCAGCGCCCTAAAAGCAAATCCCATATGGAATAGGAATGGTAACACATATGTGCCCAAGGGAGCCAGTAACCAAGACCAAGAAACGGATAAAGCTTCTCGGGATCCTTCCCCTCCTTGTTCCTCTCCTAGCAAGCACCTGATGGCACCACCCCAAAACCATCCACCTTTTTGGAACCCAAACCTTTTTCTTCACCAGTTGCCCCTAAAAAACCAGGTGAAACCTCAAAATGAGTCTGGCGACTCTAACCTGGCAAGATTAGAACCGGAGAGCCAGACGTTTTTGGTGCAGTTATCCAAATCCATGTTAGAATCAGTCAGCCCTTCATCCATTAGTAACCACTCAGACATCCTGTCCTTATCTCAACCAAACCCGGCTACCCTTCATCTATCCGCTAGGGATTTTCCTTGCCCTGCACCATCTGCCCATATACAAACACAAAACCATCTAGCTTCTGCACCCCAAACGGTAACACCTCCCCTTATTATGGAACAAAATGATTCTGGCCCTGAGGATGGAGGCTTTCTTTTGGTACCTGATCATAAAGAAAGTACCCAACCTTTATGCCTGGATAGCCACCAACGAAAAGGTGTTGTGAGGAGGTATAAACCAGCTGTGAGGATGGATGTTCTAAAGCTAAAGGAACCTTACCTGGTGACATTTCCTAATGAGGATGAGACAGAGGAGGGGGTGCAGATTTCTACGGAAAAACATCCACAAAGCTCAAAGGTAGGACATCTAAACTTAATCCCTGCCTTCAAGGATATGTATCTGAAAAGGAAATAGGAAGTTGAAATTACTCCCTTGGACAAGAAAGCCAAGGTGGCAGTTGATGAAGAGGAGATGGTTGTAACTGTGAGCTCTAGCAAATTCTCTAGACATATTGGGTACCAGAAGAAAAGCTTGAGCAAAAAGAATAAGAGAATGGTTAAAAAGACAGATCATACCCCAGACTTGTTTGATGTACCAATTCTGGAGGCGACAGAAGGTGGCAGTGGTGGCTGGCCCTCAACAGCCACACGGGGGCCATGATACACCTGGCTTGGAATTGTCAAGGTTTTGGATCTTCCTTGACAATTCGTCACCTGAAAGATCTTGTAAATAAGCACAACCCCTGTGCAATTTTTCTTATGGAAACAAAAAATAAATGTAGCAGGCTGGAGAAAGTTAGGAATCGCTTAAAGTACCCGGGGTCGTTCTATGTTCCATGGGGAGCGGAGGATTATCTCTCTGGTGGAATGGAGATGTCAATATCAACATCATTGATAGTTGCAGGTGGTACATACATAGTGAAATATGCTGGAAGGATAAATCAAGGGCTGGTTTCTTCACTTGGGTGTATGCTCCAAATTGTTACAGGATTCGTCTTGATCTCTGGAAACAGATTGTACAAATTTCAAAAGTGGTTAGAGGACCTTGGATGTGCATAGGTGACTTTAATGATATTATAAAGGAGGAGGAGAAAATAGGAGAACGTCCTAAGGAGAGAAGATAGATGGCAGCTTTTAATCAGATGATCTCAGATGCCAACCTTATGGATCCAGGATGCAATGGAACGTGGTTTACTTGGTCAAATAATCGATCTGAAGGGGACCGGGTTAAAGAAAGACTTGATAGAGCCTTGGTTTCTGCAGATTGGATTGTATGCTACCCAAAACTCAAGTCATATGTGAACCTTCAATAGGGTTGATCATGCTGCAATTATTGTTAATTCTTTATACTGAGGAAAGGTGTACGTAGATTTCATTTTGAAAACCTTTGGAGATCCTCTGATGAATGTGGACAATTAGTGGAAAAGGTGTGGAGAGAAAGGGGAGATGTGAGGAACCTTGTAGACATGGAAAATGGGCTTTCTGAATGTAGTATTAGACTGACAAGGTAGAGTAAAGAGGCTTTTCCAAATAGCCGCAGATTGATAGAGGATCTAAAAGTAAGATTGGGCATAATCCAAAATAATCCAACTATTGATGAGGAGGAAGAGGAGAATTTAATCCAATCCCAGATTGATGAACTATGGGGAAGGGAAGAGAAGTTCTGGTACCAAAGATCTAGGATAAATTGGCTCCTCTATGGAGACAGGAATACAAACTTCTTCCATCAATCAACTCTTAGTCGGAGACAGAGGAACAAAATCCTTAAGCTGGACAGAGGTGATGGGTGTTTTCTGTGTGGGTGAAAGGGAAATTGGACAGTCCTTTGTAGACTACTATCAAAATCTGTTTAAAACAGAGGGGAACAGAGATTGGGGGGCTTGCCTGGAATGGATTGAGCCGATTATATCAGAGAATATGAATTTGGGACTTTGTGCACCAGTCTCAAACGAGGAAATTAAGGAAGCGGTTTTCCAACTTGGTGCGCTCAAAGCACCAGGTCCTGATGGTTTTCCGGGTATTTTCTTTCAATCCTACTGGAGTTCTATTGGTCCTTCAATAATAACAGCGGTCAAGGATTTCTTTATATCAGGTATTCTCCCTACTTCTTTAAACCAAACTGATTTGATCCTAATTCCTAAAGTCCAATTCCCTACTCAGGTCTCTGATTTCCGCCCTATAAGCCTTTGTAATAATCTCTATAAAATCATTTCAAAAATTCTGGCTAATAGAGTGAAGATGTATCTTGATTCAATTATTACTGAAAATCAGAGTGCTTTTGTCTTAGGGCGGGTGATACAAGACAATATCATCATAGCTCATGAAATCTTTCATTTTTTAAAAAACAAAAATAGAGGGAAAAAACAATTTTGTGCTATCAAAATGGATATGAGTAAAGCCTATGATCGAATCGAGTGGGATTTTCTGGAAGCTGTTTTACTCAAAATGGGATTTGGACAACCTTGGATTACATGGACCATGAAGTGTGTCAACACCGTGTCTTTCAATATTGTTGTGAATGGGAACATTACAGGTTCTGTCAAACCCTCCAGAGGCATTAGACAGGGGGACCACCTTTCCCCATACCTCTTCATTCTTATAGCTGATGTCTTATCGAAAGGAATAACAAAAGCTGTCAACGAAGGCCAGTTGAGAGGGATGAGAGTGAAATCTATGAGTCCTGAGCTAACCCATCTTCTGTTTGCAGATGACTCATTATTTTTCTTGGAAGCAGGACAAGGGGGATTGCGTAACTTAAAGAGGGTTTTGGCTGATTATTGTAAAGCTTCAGGTCAGGCTATCAATCTCTCCAAATCTTCTGTTTTCTTTAGTAAGAATTCCACAGATAATTGGAAGAATGAGGTGAGGTGTGGACTAAATATCTCCAGCACTGAAGATCCTGGTTTTTATCTTGGTCTTCCTACCATCTGGGGGAGGTCTAAGTGTGAAGCTCTAAATTTTATCAAGGAAAAGGTGGTGAGGAAAATCCAAGGCTGGAAACAAAACCTCCTAAATGAAGCGGGTCGTGAAACCCTGATTAAGTCTGTGGCATATGCTATCCCCACTTATTCAATGGGAATTTTCAAATTTCCCACCAAATGGTGTCACCAGGTAAACAGCCAAATTAACAACTTTTGGTGGGGGCAAAGGCAGGGTGAGGAAGAATACACTGGGTAAGAAAAGAGTGCCTGTATAAAGCTAAGGAGGAAGGTGGAATGGGGTTCAGAGACCTACACTTTTAAATTTAAGCCTCCTAGCTAAACTAGCCTGGAGAGCACATCATAATCCCCATGCCTTATGGGTTCGTGTCCTAAAGTATATACTACCCTAGATGCTCTTTCAAGGAGGCAGGGAAAGGGAGCAGAGCATCATGGGGGTGGAGTAGCCTAGTGGAAGGCAAGAAATCCTATACACAATGCTAGCTGGGTTGTGGGTAAGGGGATAACATTATGGTTGGGATGGATAGGTGGATTCCCTCTACAGAACAAATGCCTAGAAAAGGAAGCAGATTGATCATAACATGCGTGTTAGTGATATCATGACCTAATGCGCGTGAATGGAACTTGAGAAATTGAGACACTTACTTTCTGATGCCGAGATTAGAGCAATCAGGAGTGCCGTTCCTTGCCGGGAGGTTGAGGACCGGTTGGTGTGGCCTTATGATAGACGGGGCGATTGCATGGTGAAATCCGTATACCATCGTTTGTATGATCTGAACAGAAAAACATCAAAAGTAAGCCATCAACCTCACATCAAATTCAAAACCACACATGGAAACAGATCTGGAACAGTAAGAATATACCAAAGATCAAACATTTCATTTGGCGAGTGATGTCGAATGCAATCTCTGTCATGAGCAACCTCTACCACCATCGTGTTATAACCTCCCCCCTATGCCCGTTCTGCGAGGAGTATGAATTTGTTGAACATGCGATTGTTAGGATGCAATTGGGTGCAGTGCGTGTGGTTTGGAGTGCTAGGAGTGCGTTATGACAAATGTCAAATCTCATATTTCGACGAGTGGTGGAACAAATTGGTGGGAAATCAGGGATTCTGAAGAAAGATCGCAATAAAAAAATCTTTGTTCTATGCGAGGTGGCCTGGGGTATATGGAAAGAACGATGTGATGCAATTTACAATCATAGAACTCCAAACCCTATGCTACGGTCAGACGGATTCTAACTAGCTTGGGTGAGAAAGATTACCTTATAATCCAGTGATGCCGTCAGCATCTCCATCGGAAGCTCTGGGTGGCGGTGTGCATGATGACTCCGCAATGAGACAAAGAGGCATGGAGGAGGAGATAGAAAGGGAAGTGGGTCGGGGTAGGATCGCTCTGTTAGGGTTCGGAGTCTCACCATCAAACCCTCCTCTCGATGCAGGGGGCTCCATACCTGGAGCTAAATGAAGGAGATAGGATTGTAAGGGCTGAAATCGGAGGGTATGGGCCAGAATTAACATGGATGGGTCTTGGGTGGGCCCTAATGAATGGGGGGCAACGGCAGCTGTTGGGAGAGACAATATGGGCAGGCTTATTGGAGGGGCCTCATCGTGGGGCTTATTTCCCTTAGCAGAAGCTAGTGAAATTGCAGCAGTATTGCTTGGGGTACATTAGCAAAGGAAAAGGGATGGTCAACAATTGTTTTTGAATCAGATTGCAAACAGGTGATCCAAGCTTTCAATGGTCGGCGGGAGGGTCTTCATTGGTCTCTCAATCTTTTTTTGAAGAAGCTTTATCGGCTTTGTCTAGCTTAAGTAATGTTTCTTGCTCTTTTATTTTTGTAAGACGAAATGCAAATTGTGTTGCTAATTGGGTAGCTACGACTTTCAGAAGGAGGATGTGTCCGATGGATTGGTGGATCTCCACCCCATCCTCCCTTCAAAGGCTACTAGATCGGGATGTTTTGTATCGTACTGACCTTTCATGTATTGTCCCAGATAAAGAGTAATTTTGATTAAATATAATTACTTCTATTCGGTCAAAAAAAATAAAATAAAAAACATCGACATATCCTTAGCCAACTATCCAACCTCTGGCAGCTATGCTCCTCCATTCGCATATTCAAGCATCTTAAACCAAACTGACTCCACCCGCTTGCAAACCCCAAGTAAATAATGTTGCACCATTTCCTCTCTACAACAGAAAAAGCGGGAATGGATTGTCTTCAATCCTCTTCTTTAAGTGCATCCACATTTTTACGCTGCATGAGTTCCTTACCCCCTTTTTTTTTTAAATAAGTTTTTATGGATTCCATTTATTTTTACCTAATCCTCTTAACAAGAATAAAATATTATGATAAAACTTATTTTAGAGTCATTGGCAATTGGCATAGGACCGTAAAAGTTAAAATTACCCTCGGCAAGGATCTTGAAGTTCAATACCCTGTGTCAGGTGACTCTTTGCTTGAAAGCTTCTATGAGGAATCTTAACTTTTGACGTGTAAGGAGAATCTCACAATTCCTTCCGAAAGACTTTCTTCCACCACAAAAGTGCAAGAGCCATTTTCGCTGAATCCCAATCTATGGTGTGCCTTAATGTTTTTACTTCTATTAGCACAATAGCAAACAGTGCACCCATGCATGCCATAAATACTTAATATATTATTTATTTGTTGTTTGATAAAACTTCTGCACTTTTCGATCATTTCAATAGCAGAAAGATGGCAAGCGATCACAATCACCACATAGGAAGTGGCAACTAAATTCTATTATCTGTAACAAGATTTAAAGATTGATCATTGCACCATTTGGAATTGGAAAACCTGCTGGATCAGAGAATTTGCCACAACAACCTGCATATTTCTGTAACTTTAAAATGCATTTTTCTGACTTGTATAGTAAATTTGATACAGGGATTTCCTAGATAAAAACTTGTTCCCAGTAAACTGTTACCAATCACTTTAATGTCGCTAGTTTGACTTCTCCGAGGTGATCTCAAAAAGGGATTTGCAACGTCGAGACATGAACTAGCAGCTAATCCAACGAAAATTCCTGAAGCCATATCACTTCATTCCTCTGTAATGCAAATGCAAATCAATCCCAGCAAAGTGTGTATAGTCATTGTCATTAATGGGAAACTAGTAATATATCTTAGGATAATAGTCACGTCAGTACCTAAACTTTATCTATTCTTGCAATTAAGTATAAATTTAAAAATGCTAATTTAGTGTCTAAATTTTACTCATATTTTACAATTAACTGAAATTTGTCAAAATATGCAATTAACTACCTAAATTTTATTTTTATTTTTTACAATTAACTACCTCATTTAGATACTATAAATGATATTGAAAAGTTTATAAGTAGTAAATTGATAATTTTAAACTTCAGTTAGTTAAATGCACAAATATAAGTTTAAATACTACATTTAACATTTATACTAATGCTGTGTTTGGATTCGGTAGAAACCTACGAAAAGTAAAGGAAATCGGAGGAATCAACTGAAAACTCTTGTTTGGCTGTGACAGAAATCAAAGGAAAATGGCAGAATTAAAAGGAAATCTTTCCACTTTTGCTCCATCCATTTTCTCTCTGATAATTGGCAGAAGCCGGTGGAAAGTTTCAACATGGAATTGTCTTTTATTCCCCATAAATCCCGTAAATGAAAATTTAAAATCAGATCTGTGGGGTAATTTGATTAATCACTAATTTTATTTCTCTTCTTTTCCTTCCATTTTCTTTATAAATTACCAAATATAAAAAAAAATTTCTACTCATTTATATTTCTATTCATTTCCACTTTCACTTTTTTCTTTCCACCAATTTCCATTGATTTCCACTTTTAAAAAAAAATGCCAAACATAGTGTAAATCTTAATCACCCGCCATGGTAACTAGTTTTGTTGTATCAATAACTAGAACAATGACATAATAATTTATTTCAAACACATAGTATCTTACCATTATGAAGCTCCATGTCCGACCAGGATCATTGTAGCGTGCAAGCAAACAGCCTGGCTTAGGTTTGAGTCCATCCATTAAAAGACTTGAGCGAAGTCCTTTCTCCTTCTCATAAACTACGCCTTCAGTAGGTTTCCCACTAAACTTAACCACAGCAGCAATACCTCCTCCAACTTTTCTCAAGCTGATTGTTTCCTGATTAGGTTTGGGCAAGCTGCAGAAACAGAACATAATTATCACTCCAGAATACGGTAAAGTGAATCTAAATTTCATGTTAAATCAAATCATGATTTAAGTTTACAACGTGTGATTTTTCTTAGGACAGCTGAATATTGAAAGTCTAATAGAAATTAATTACCTGTTCATATCTTTATCCAATGGAAGTACTATTTGAATTGATACATTAGACATGGCATCGTCAACTGCTTGAGTAAAAACAGGAGTCGTCATGGGGATTTTCTCAGCTGCTGAATTTTTACCGAAAATGTATCTATGCAGACAGAACGATCCTTCAATATGTGCCGAGCGAACTGTAGAAACAAGTTATGTAATTGTGGGAGTCACTTATCTGGCTTACCCTGCAACCTCATTGAAACCTTTTGAACCGGATAGTTTATCCATTTGTTTCTGCCACTATGAATGGCTCATACTTCCTCACCTGCAGTGCAAGTAGATCCTCAAAGTTATCTAAAAATACCGTTTACCCCCAAGTTATTTTATTTTCCTATCTATCCTGAAATTTTAGTGTTATCAGTGCAAAGTATAAGAGGAATACTTAACAATTGCTCAACTCTGATCCAAAATTTCCATCTCGTTTTGAACGAACGATATATTAAAAGGGACACATTAGATTTCAATTATAAATAAACATACCTCATAATTTGCAGTTCTTTCAGGATCTTATATTTAGGTGTTTCCAGATCAGGAGTCTTGTAGATCCGAAGCTGCACAACAGAATTCATATGTAAAAGAGGAACAGCAACAAGCACTATAATAAGTACTGCAGCTTGAACCTTTGAGTATTAAGGTTTTACCTGCTTGAATACATCCCATAAACCCTCTAGGGAAAAATAGTCATTGTTCTTTATGGAATCCCAGTAGTCCTGCAATAAGGTAAAATTTCCTCTTGTCAAATTCCATAAATATTTCTAGACCTGCAATATGTTATGGGCAATAAAAGCTCACCACGTGACTGCAAAACTTTCCAGTTTCAGGGTTGATCCCCATGACAGAGGTTCCTGTAAAAACTAATACCGGTTTCCATGGAAGTGGCATGCATGTCATCTCCATCGTCCATCTTGTAGTGATCTCAGTAAGTCCTGTCTACAGCATTACAATTAGTCAAAGCTAGATGGTTACAGTAAGATGCGGACTATGCACAATCACTAATAGAATGATTCTGGAATTGTAGACAGGAATTAATTTAGCAATGAATAAAAATTAAGAACTCTGTACCGAAGGCTGCTTTTCTACCTGAGTAGTTCAGTGTCTCTAGTCTCTTTCACAGGGTGGGTTAGGTTGGGTAAAATTTTAAAATGGAGAATATGGCAGAGTTTCAATCGAGGAAATGATGACTTCTTTATTTGTTGATAAATTGTGCGAGCGAGTGTGGACAGCAATTGATCATCCCATGATAACGGCAAATCAGTACAAGTCAACTCCACAATCATACTTTTCTAGAGTAAGATGAGCTTTAGTATCAATAACAATTGCTACGGTATAAGCATAGAGAAGAAAGAATTCAATTAATGATGTTATCAGACAAATGAATCCAAATAGCCCGCCGGAGAAGAAGATCTACTTCAAATGAAATAAAAGTTCATCCTAACATCAATATATAAATTCTAGTGCCCCTCATTATGCTCACAATTGGAAAGGACAGAATCAAAGGGAAAAGAGGGAATGATTTTGAGACTAAGTGGAAAAGATGAATTATTTGATATCGCAACAAAGATCCATCAGTAAAACTTTCCTTCTCCAAATTGCAGACTAAATTAAGAAATGAAAGACGAAAACTACCTAATAACTTACTGATGATCAACGACTCTTGAGAGGATAAAGAAGGTGACATATTGAAGGATTGTATTATCAAATGCAACAGATAGTTGCCATAAACAAGAAATTAAGAACCTAGAGCTCGATCCTTGAAGAGGAGAATGGTACAAGAATTAACTTGATTCAAATTTATCTCAACTACAATTGCATTCTATAATATAAACCTTCAAGGACAGACTACTAATGCAATATCACCAACTGTTTGTGATCTGAGGAAACAAAACCAAATATCAATTTAAAGCAACCTGCAATATTTTATTCCACACTTCTACATTGAAGAAGTAAAATTCGGGCAGTTCCCTCAGCCAAAAAACTTAGAAGATGCAATTCCTATTAGCTCAGGGAAAAAAGATGCTATTATATTTGCACGACAGTATGTGATCCACGAAGACAAAATAAAAATATTGATCTAAAGAGAGGAAAACATGACCAAAATCCGTGAAGATCGTTGTTAGAATCATGAATTAACTCCCTATTCTACGTGTTTAAGATTTTTATCAAATTAAAACGGATGCTTTGCTATATACTCCCGACAGAATGTGAATTTAAGGTGGATGATTTTATAAGTGTATGATTACACCAGTTATATATAATTCTATCAACTCTACATTTCCCACTACCAGATAGAATCGCAAGGTTGACAACTTGTACCATTCTGTCAGATCAGTTCACTAAACGGCTTTAACATAAGAAACTTTGAACGTAAATTTCATCAAGCCATGTGGAAAAAAAAATAACATGGACAAACCTGCTTGACCCAATGCAACTGAAAATCAGGCTTGAACGCAACCTTCAAAAAAGCTATATTAAACAAGTATCCACTTATAGTATCATGCTTGGTAATGGGGTCCCTAAACTTCACTTTCTCATCGTACGCCGTCCTATCAATACCCTGATCATCAAACAAGTGAGGGAGATCATCTTCCAGAAACTCCACCAACCGGTTCATGTCGAACGTTGTTGTTTTTGGCGGGACTTGCTCTACTAAACTCAACTTCAACGTCCACTTGAGCTTGTGGTTAACATCAACGAGGGATGTTGACTGATGGGTCGTCTTGAGTTGTTCTGGAGGGAAGGTGGTTATGGTGGGGGAGAGCCTGACGAGTGGGCGGTGGGATGGGGGGGCGGAGATTTGCATGGTGGTGGACATTTTTTTTTTAAGGTTGTGGTGGCGGAACGAAGTAAAAAAGGTTAGCAGGTGAAGTTGGAGTTTGATGGTTTATTGAGTTCATCGTGGGCTGTTGCGTGCGTGATTCTTAGCCATGTTGATTGGCTAGAAATAGGAAGGACTGGCGGACTGCAGTGGCCTGTGGGTCCAACTCCCACCTCATTGTGAATTTAAGAGTATGATCCTAGAGGGTTACAACTTAACTAATTTTGCATGATTTTATATAATTCTATCGATTTCATACAGTTTGATAAATAATAAAATAGCAATTTTGACAAACATAGGCTAAAGATCTAATTGGCGAGGAGACAATATCTTAGTATCTTGTATATATAAAAAGACTTAGAATTAAAGTAGTACGAAGCAATAGAGGCCATATTTCAACCCTACCATTGGTCAAGTGTAATTGTAGTGTGGCTAATGGAATGTGTTATGCTTAATGAAATTGGCTATCATTGCATTTTGGGAACATGACAAATTTGGTTCTCGAATTTCACATAAAAATTTAATTTGGTACCTAAACTTTGAAGTAGTTGATTAAATACTTAATCAAAGTTTTTATGGTCGGTAATTGGAATAATATCACAAATGGGACATGAAAAAACCTTAAGTCCTAACCTAGTTAAATTAGGATGGTTTAATTGAATAATCTAATAGATAATTAATTGTAAATATAGTTTAGATGATTTAAATGAGTAAAATAAATAAGTAGTAGAAAATGAATAGGAAAATCGATATAATTAAGCTAGTAAATAGGTTAATTTGAAATTGAGATTTAGATTATCTATTCTTTAATTGTTTAATTGTTTTATATAACTATTTTTATAAATTGGAATTTTATTCTCTTCTAATTTTACAAATATAACCTCCTTTTTTGAAATTTAAATCTCTAAATTCCTAAGCTTCCAAATTTTATGTTTTTCAAACTTCTAAACCTTTAAATTTTATTTTGGTTATCATATCTTTAATTTTCATGAATTTTGATTTCATTTATCCATCTAAAAATATTAGTTTTAATCCTAAACTCAAACTAAATATTAAGTTTTTATAAAGTTAAATTCCAAAACTTGATTTTCATTTCTAGCTAATAATTTCTATACCATAAATTCTAAAATCATGTCCCAATTATTTTTAATGTTTAAAAAATCATCACACAAGTTTAAATACTAATCCTTTACCTTTAAAAATCTTTTAATCCTTATCTTATATAAGTATAATGCCTTAAACTTTTGTTGACTTTGGGGCTGCCAAAAATTTTCTTCTTTCCTTCTCTCTTTCTTTCTTTCCTTTTTTTTTTTTCCCCATTGGTTCTCTCCTCTTACTCTTCTTCTCCTCTTCATTTTCTTTGTTTTCTCAAATTCCTTTCCAAATCCAAGTTTAAGAGAAGATTAAAAGAGAAATTGAAGATAGAAACAAGAATAAAGGAATAGATCAAGCTTGAAGGAGTTTTATGAACCAAAAGTATTGGTAGTATGAAGTATGGGTGCTTAAGTTTTCTTAAATCAAGTAAGTTTTCTTTTTCTTTGTTTG